>JAPTHA010000016.1:9959641-9962141 GCA_029814585.1 Gymnapogon annona | reverse complement strand
GACACGGTAGGGAGTTTCACCACAAAGAAAAGAAAGAAAGAAAAGAAAAGAAAGAGAGAGAGAAAGAAAGAAAGAGAGAAAGGAACGAGAAAGAAAGCGAAAGGAAGAAAGAAAAAACAACACGCACACACACACACACACACACACACACACACACACACACACAAAACAAAACAAAAGACTTTTCATTTTTGCAGCTTGACTCATATATATACTACCATTTTTATTCGGGGCTCATGTGTGCGCCGTGTTTACATGTTTTCGTTAAGAGAACTGGGTCCAAACCTCTCCCTTATAGATTTTATTGAGAATGTCAATGCTCTTCTTGTGAAATTTTTTGTAAAGTATGTTGTGTGTTGGTTGTAGAGATGTTTTCCTCTCTTTTTTTCTTCCTCCTTTTGTCCCTTCGTGTTATTATCAGCACGTACGAACCACTTTATAATTATAGAAATTTTAATTTCTTGCTTCTTTTATGGACCGAAAAAATATTTATGGCCATGAATAAACACTGGCAACTTTTCAGCTTTTTCTTTTGGTTTTTATTTCCTCCTGTAAATATTTTGTGGCAAAATGTTTTTGCAACCAAGAGAGTACTTTTGGGGGAGCGTTCAGCTTGAGAATCGGTATATATAATATATATATATATATATGTATACATATATATATTTCCAAATTTCACAAATGAGGGAGTGAGTTTTGGCAAAAAAAAAACATGACTGCCGTGTCAGATTACATATGTAAATATCAGTGTAGCCGCGCGATGATGGCTAAACATTTTTATAATAATCTTTTTTTTTAAATAAAATTCTGTGCTTCTGAAATGGGGGTTTGCTTTATAAGTGTCCTATTCGATTTGATTCTCCTCTGAAAAGATGTCACTAAACGTCACAATGAAAGGCGATATATTCTAACAATGGAATGGAGCTGAACTATATGAGGATGGATCTCACGCGCACTTCAGTCCGTATTTTAAAGGCAAATTTAATCCGGAGAATATTTCTTTCTTCCCCGAACACCAACACCGCACTAATAAAGAGGCTAAAGTCACTCTGAAATGGGACTAAAATCCACTCACTTAATATAAGAGGGCTTCTCCACATAAGAAGCTTTTGAGTCAAAGGCTCTCCTTTTTTGTCAGGATCCCCAACCAACCACTCCCGGCCTTGGGTGTAAAGAGGGAGGCAGCAGGCAAAGAAAATCGTTTAATGCCATAAATGTTTTGTTATCGTGTTAAAGCGTCGAACTGCAAACAGGGAAAGAATAATCAATGCGTCACCAGCTCTCTCTGTTTCACGGTGGCGAATGGTCATCCTAAAATACGCACGCTTTGCGCACCGATTTACTCGCATTTGATTAATTCTTGCAAACGTTTCGACACAACGTTTTCTTCGTTGGCTATATCTCTGGGTCCATTAGGCTCCGTTTTCATTAAGGTTGAATCAAAAAAAGTGATTCTAATTGCTCCCCGGTGAACCTCAGAGCGCACTGCGGATTATCGCACTATACGGTCAATATCTTGGGTAAATATGATAACCCAGTAGAAAAATCCATGCATTTTGTTTGTCCCGGGACAAAAAAAAATCTCAGCGCAGATGTGAGAGTCGCCCCTATCATCACTGAACAAACAGCCAAATTGGGCAGATTTGCTAATTATTTACAGAATCGAATCTCGAGGGGCTACTGCTTTTGTGGTCGACAAAGGCTCAATTTGTCCCTGACAGAAAGGTCCCGTGTTTTACCACTGGTTGAGCTTGTAGGTCAAATAAATCTACAACCCGCCTGTCATTTTCCAATGTTTATTTCCATATCGATAAACCATACAAAAAATAAAAACAAACAAACAAACCAAATAAATAAATAAAACCATCATCTCCGTAGGATCCCTTTATTTCAGCGTTTTATTGGAAAACGGGGCAGTAATGGCACGAGCTGTTCAGTGCGCATTAGGGGAATTGTTAAAAACAACATAAAAAATGATAAACGAATGCTTGTATGTGATTAAGTCTTATTTGACCTTGGCTGACCATTCTAACCAAAATGCAATTCTCAAGATCATAAAAAACATTTTTAAAAAAAAATCTAGAGTGTGTGTTGCTGTGGCATTTGTCCACTGGTTTCCGTGGGACGGTTTTGTGACTCTATTATTGCATAATACAGTACACGACACAACGCAGACAAAAGGCCAGGCCTGGTGTTGCCGGTTGTTGGAGGCGTGCATGTTAACGAGCAGCGGGAGCGGAGCCGCAGACAGTGTCGATAGAGAGACTGACAGAGTTTGTTGGTGCTGTTCAGAGTCAGGGAGATGCATCCTTGGGCTTTTTGTCCTGCCTGTCACTTGGTGCCATTGTGATCTTTGCTACACACGTTGTGTCCCATATGGGCAGCTGGGCCCGGACAAGGAGAAAAGGATCTCTTACAAAACCCAAATTGTATCAAGCTTTCAAATAAAGCATTGTTGTCTCTGAAAGAAAAACGAATTAAAAATTCGTGCTATATCTAT
>JAPTHA010000016.1:9915108-9930098 GCA_029814585.1 Gymnapogon annona | reverse complement strand
CACACACACACACACACACACACACACACACACACACACACACACACACACACACACACACACACACAGTGCATACATCAGCATGAATGGCAAAAGACAACTGAAACCAGCGCCACTGAATAGATACGTCTGTCAAATTAAGCCCAGAAGGACATAATCATTTCTTCAAATATAACGCGCAGTAATCTGGCCCCTCCAAAACACGCGGGAGTCTCAATATGACCGTCCCAGAGGGCCACAGGGGCCAAAGAGGACCACCCACTTTCTTTTCAATTATCATCTTGCAGCAACCTGTCTCCTCTCCAGCATTCAGCAGGAGACACTGACTGCTCTCCAGAGGGAATTACAATTAGACTGCTGTTTGTCCCCCGAATAAACTTCCAGACTGTAGCCGACAGTCTCGGCTCTGAGGAGCATGTGACCCCGAGGACAAACAGGATTACGCCACAAATCCCATGTCCCTTTACTTTCTCTTGTCTCTCTTGAGTTGCTTTGGTCAGGGTCTCAGCGTAATGGCGGGGTGAGGAAAACCGGCAACGCATTTCGATCCCACCCCCACATCCCTCCCAAAGCTGCAAATACACAATAAAGTCACTCCACTTAATAACACAATGGTGTTTTATATCCTGCATTTCACAGAGTTTTACTGTGAACCTTGGTTATTTTATTTTATTTTTTTAAGAAACTGACACCAGTTTGGTCTGACGGAGTTCACCAGATCCACGTCATATTTATGGTAAACGGTTGGAAAAAGTTGAATTTTTTTTTAAATGAGATGACTGTGACAATGTGGTGTATCATAACTGGGAGTGAGTATGTCATCTTTGTACCCATTCAAAGGTGATTGGGATTGAAAGAAAGAATATGTCTGAAAACACAATGATACAAACTTTTTTGGCAACAGTGTCTCTGTCGGATGATGGTCGACTTAATTAATGGATAAGAAAAATATCGCCCTTTGGCACCCATTAATGTTAAAAAAATTGAATTTACACGAGAACGTCCCACATCTATAGGTTGTATGCTTTTATATTTGGGTCTGTATCTGCGTTGTTGTCTGTGAACACAATGGGGGCTCTTTTCTAATCTCCCGGGGGGTCTAACGTTTGTCTATTATTTACTTGTAACTTGTATCATTTGTGCATTATCTGTCTTTTAAAACCTCATCAGAGCAAATAACAATTACTCTAAGAATTTGTCTCTGGGACACCAATTAGGCCACAATCCACATGGGACAAAGGCTGTGTTTCAGATGGCAGGCCCACTGGCCAGTGCATCTGGAGTGTTTATTTGCCCTGCTGTCGCCAGCTGGTCATACCAAGGCACAGAAAGGCTACATTGACTCCACCCTGCAGGGGGTAGTGGCACCGCAAAAGGGAAATGGAACTCTTTTTCAACTCCCTCTCCACAATGCAGCGCACCCAATCAAGGAGCTCCGGACTCTTTTGTGGGGGTGGTGAGTGGACAAGGGAGGGATGTAAGAGGTAAGGGGAGGAGGGGTGGAGGTGGGGGGGGGTTTGGGCTGCCAATCCCTCCTCCTGTCGCTATCCTGTCTGTGCAGCCAGCCACACTTCACAGCTAATTAGCGGTCAGATCCACTGGCCCCTAATCAGCGGGACATGTTAAAACTGCCCTAATCAGGCCTAATCCCATCTTTGTGTCACATGCACACACTAACACACACACACACTTCCACAGTCTATTTACGGCGTCTGCTGTATTGATTAAGGCATCAATTGGGGATTTGGTGGTCAATACATTGCAATCTGCGGCTGTGTGTAGGTGTGTCCTGGACAACATCATATGATGTCACCAAATTAAACAGGAGGTAAATCCTCTAATGGGTGGAATAGAGGGAAGTTAAACTGTTCCGAGAATTCAACATATTGTAGAAAGATCAGCAAAGATGGAACAATGTCATTTTCAGACACTTTCCTATTTGTACACATGGGTAATCAACCATTGCCAGACATTATATTTTATCAAGAAGAAAATCACACTTCTATCATCATTTCATGAGTCCAGGTAAGTATATTTTATTCCAGCATTGTGAGTAACAGTGTGAATACATGAACTCACTCACACACAAATTTATGTAGGCAAATCAGATATAAAGGAACCAGCATGACTGGATGAGCCAGTGTGTCTCGACACAAGACTGCTTTAGAAATCCTGAGTCTACTTTATCTATACAGCATCTGAAATTATGTTAGTGTTCCTGCCTGATCTCCTTTAAAGCCTTTGTAACACAGGGCATTTCTGCAACGATTCCACATTCTATTTGTGTGTACATAGTATTTACTACCTTTAACACATTGACTTTCATTCATTCACTATTGTACAGACATTAAAGTGTGACTTAACAGGTGAAGTTAGTTTTTTATGTCAAATGCCTTTGTTCCCTGTTTACATGAGTTCTTTCAATTGATGGTGATTTAAGTCTGACACATTTTGGGCCACAACCTTGGCTGTTCTGTCGACATGTCATTTGTTATTATGTGTGGAGCTTATGTTATCCTTCACCTCTCACATCGTTTTTTTATGCTTTTACAAGTGTAATATACTCTCTTAGGTGATGAATGTTTAGGTTGAAATCTTTTTTTTTCTCTGCCCACAATATTCAGAACGTTTAGTTATTTCAGAGCTATAACCTTTCATTTTATACATTTGCCTTGTTAAAAAAAATCTACCTAGGCATGGCCTTTTAATATACTTGCAATGTTTCAGATGAGCTATCCGCTTTATTGTATAAGACGTGTTTTAATTGATCACTTACGGCATCCTTCAAGTCATTAACCTCCCTAGTGTTAATTTAGTTCTAATGCACAGACACTCAAGGATGGGTGTGAATAACAAGACGCTTCTTTTTATATTTTACTGTGTGTGCATGTGTGTATGTGTGTGTGATTACTGCCAGGGTGCAGTAATCGCTGAAAGACATAAATGTAGAAATCTGTTCATTTTATTTAATTACATATTTCAATCCGAAGCTCTCCTCATGTTCTGACATCAGCGTGGCCCACCTGCACCCGCAGTAGACGCCGCCGCTCTATTTATTTTATTCTTCCATAAAAGAGACTACTTAGAAACTTTAGTTTGGCGACATGAGGTCATCAGCGTCCACGGTATGGATGAATGCAAGTCCGAGTGCTGAACCGTGCAGAATGGATTAGGTAATTACCATACTTTTCAGTGATATAGGCCATAAATTAAAATCTCCAACAACTTCTCAAGTGACAACTCATCTAATCACGGGGACAATCATGGAGAGGCCTTGCTGTTTACTGATTGCTCTAATCAAAAATGGCTTCTTCAAACACAGCTAATTGGTCAGTTTACTCACGGTACGGGGAGGCAAATGTGGAGGGGCTACTGTCGTGATTTGAAGGACCCAAATATCTCCTATTTGCATTGAGAGCCACCAGAATACTCTTGACTCCCACAAGTTATCAGCAAACCAGACAATTATTCATCAGGCACAAATTGGCACATCAAAGTCAAATCAGAGAATTACCGTCAGGAAGACCCTAAAGCAAGGGCCGAGAGAGGAAAGGTGGCCCTTTGATTGACCGCAATGCCCTTTGCTCAATACTTTCCACAAATTGAGAAAAGAAAAAAAAAAAAAAAAGGAAATTTGAAGTGTCAATGAAAAATAAGGGAATGAAAGAAGGATCAATACACACCCACACAATTGCTGGTCAGATTTACATACTTTTCTTTCTTTCTTCTTATCAACAGTGATGACAAATTCAATTTTTTCAGAAAGCAGCTGTTTCCTTTATGAAACACAAACCATCGAACAAATATAATCTCCACAACTTCTAAAGGTTTTTGGGAAAAAAAAATCATGCCACACATTTGATAATTATATAAATGTTTACACATAGATCAGAATTTTTTTTCAAGGTTTAAGGATCAATTCATTGTCGTCAAAAACATAATAAAAACACAATGGAGTGTAAATCACCCAGTCATACAGCTCCATCAACCAACATCATACATCAAGTAAGATAGTATTGACAATTGAAATTAATAAATAAACTAATATAACAATAGCTGGCATTAAAATTGAGCGCCATTGTAAAAGCAGAACTCCATGGACTCGACCGTCACAGCTGTAATAGTGCAGAGGACAGTCCTTCTTATGGCAGAGGTTCTGTCCCTGGATCGCACTCCTCAACACCCTGCGTCCACTGCAGTTGGAGGAGCCGTTTAGGGCGTTGGAAAGCAACACTCGGGTAAATTCAGGCTTTTATAGCCGGGGATTTCATCTGGCAGCTTCCTCTTTATGCCGTCGCTGTGCTGGAGTCAGATTCACCACTCCTCTATATCTGTGCACCTACGAATCCTCACTACTCCTCTGTGTCCTCTGTGTTTACTGCCTGTTAACTGTGACATTTCCCCACAGTGGGAAAAAATAAAGTCAATCAATCAACCCTTTATTTAACCCCGCGGGGAAGTTGCTGTTTTTTTTCCTTATCTTTTCTTTAGCAACAAAAGACATAGGGCTGTGAACTACAACCAACTCATCTAATATTAGAGCACTTCAACAAAGAATAGCGTGAATGCCACAGTTTCTTTCCCCAATACAGCCTGATTTATAGCCATTTATACAACCATCCATATGGACAATCTAGACATACAGTAATACCAATAGAACATACCGCCACACAATGCCATACTCCAGCAAACTCCAGTGTGAGCAGTGACTTGCAGAACTCGCATAACACACAGTATTCCAAGGTTCAAGTGTGAAAATCCCAAGAAATAGTATATGTCCTAATATGTCTAATGGGGCCACACTACACTCTGTGAAAATTATATACAATAACCATTTCAAAAACAATAGCAATCATGAGCTTATACCACTATATATCAACCACAGTATATATACTGTATATCAACTGTATATACTATATGCTGTTGGTAACAATGCAATACCTGTGGACGCACAGAGTTCTACAGATACGGTGAATGATGCCGTGGAGCCGAGTTGTCATGGGATGGATTAATGATGTTATGAAAAATAGCCAAGATTCAATCTGTGTAAAACAGTCATTTAACCAATTACAGCAAACAGCGATTATAATTAAAAGACAATTAAGACTATTGAGTCTGTATGAAAACCTTTCAGCTTCAGTGTAATTCCATTTAGTGACTTAGATGAATGAATGTGTTTCGGTTCATTGAAAGGGCTTTGAAGGACATTTTATGAGTGTAAATACACCTTTAGGTCTGTACTGCTCTCATTGATTGATCAGTAATGCTTTCTGGAAAATGTACTGTACATATGACGGGTTTGGAAGATGAATGAATGATTGAATGATTGTAATTGATAAAGAACATTTATAGTTCCAGTGGTACAATATTTACCTTGCGCTTATCATGAAAGAGATCCCTCTTTTTTCTCTTTATTTAAAATTAGGTCAAATGATTATTCTGCTGCTATAAATGCTAGAATAGTGTTACGGTTGTACACAGACAGATGATCCAAACGCAGGTTAATAATTTTCAAAATAAATGTTTTTATTTTAAAGTTCTCACAGAACTTACAACTTAGTTTTATCAATGAACAGTTTCTATTTTATTTATAACAAAAAGTGCAGTTTCAAAAACACAGGAATAACAGTAACATCAATAATAAATCAACCACCCATGACGGGAAAATAATAAACAAAAGTTCAACAGAAAATCACTCAATAGAGGAAAACAGGAAAATCTAGAAAATCAAACACTGTCAACTTAAATACGCTCTAAGGCTAAGACAATTTGGAAATCAAAGACAATCAAGAACAGGCTAAGAAACACAATACTCTAAACTACAATTCTTACTCACACCAGGAATCTTGGAAGAGGCAGGACTGAGATGTAACCAGAGGTTCACAAACTATGGTCTGACAACGAGAGGTGAAGGGAGTGAGGTTTATAATAGGGGAAGACGCAGGTGACACACAGACAATAATTGACTGATTGGAAACAGGAGGTAGGGAGCAGGGGTGAAGCTGGACACACACACACACACACACACACACACACTAGGAAGAGACACAGACCGACAATTACAAAATAAAACCCACAGGAAATAAATAACTCAAACTTGACTACACTGACACATAACAAATAGTTCATATCATCTGCTTTGTGCAGTTTCTTTACTTACAAACGCCCCTTCTCCACAATTGTTGACTGTGAATCGTTGAAATACTCAATACATAATGACATATCTGAAATAATACCAAAGCTAATTAAAAACACATCATACACACTGTGATATTCACGCTTACTTTGTTGATAGAGACATTTTAATTGATCATGTTTGTGTTCCTTCGATAAGGGAAGAAAAAAAAGGAAGATTTTTCAACTGAATCTCATTTTCAGAAGTTTACTTGTGAAATATTTGGCATTTTTGTCAAGTGTCCTCATTAACTTTAATCAAAAGGCCATACGTGTTGTTTTCGAAGTGCTAGTTGAGTTTAGGGAAGGAATGCCACCAATTTCTTTTCACTATATTAGCAGAGAAGGTGAGAGAGAACATAACATGTTAGAGCGTCACCTGGATTCCAGAGTTACAACACACTGTACTGAGGAATAAAACATTGTGCAATAAAATGAAAAACAAAAAAATAAAGATGGAAACAATGCACATCCTAAAAATATGGATGAACACAATTATGAATTCTTCCTCTTCTTCTTCTACCAACGATCGGTTAACGTCTGGAAGTATTCCTATTCTTGTGTGATGTATGATTCCAGCTGCTAAACAAGCCTGGATATTATTATTTGTTATTAAATTCACGATATGTCAAATATTTTCAATAGCGGATCATTCCAGGCGGAGAGCAGGTGAGTCCAGACTCGTCTCTCTTCAACAGATTCAGTATCCAGTTTATTAGAATTATCTCGCTGAAATATGTAAGGTTCTCCTTGGTAAAGATGCTGAGTGAACCTGTATTAACCTTTCAGCATTGCCAGAGTCGCTCCAGATGTACAAACTACCCAGTCCATTGACACTATTACACCCCCATACCATCACAGATGCAGGCTTTTGAACCCAGTCCTCGTACTGTATATAAAGCCCAATAGTTCCTCTCGTCTTTAGCCTGGAGGACATTTGAAGTGAGCTTCAGTGCAGACAAGACTGCGATGTTTACGGATCATGCCTACATGTTACAGGTTTCTTCTTTGCATAATAGAGGTTTAACTTACATTTGTGCTTCTGACCTCAGCAATGATTTCCTTTACAGAATTCTCAATGTTTATTTTTTTTTTAAATCCAGCATCACTTGAATACCTCAGGATCATGGACTTCCAATGCTGATTTCTGGCTTTGTGCTTCATCCACACAAAGACTTCTCCATATTCTCTCCATCTTTTGATGATACTATTAGTGTAGGTGATGTTATTCTGAGTGCAGTGAGTTGGATTTTTACAGATACAGTTTTTCAATAACTGAAGCTCTGTCCATCTTTACCCTGGTCTCTGTAAGATGCTCTTTTTAGATCAGTCTCTCCCTTGAACCTTATTAGCTGCAAAATGTTGCTTTGGCTGTTTTATTTTCAGGACTGCTTACTTTTCCTGCTTTACATTGCACTAATATCAACTTGGTGGAAAATTTTTGTTGTCGTCGTTGAATTCAAAATGAACATTTTTTCCCCCTATGTTCTATTGTAAATAAAATTGATGTTAAGAGATTTGCAGATCATTGCATTCTGTATTATCATAGCATTATTTTCACATGTGCTTCCATGTACAAACACACTGCAGTATTGTGGAATATTTGTCATCACATGTCAAAAACACTTGTCCTAAAAACACACAAAGATTGTGAAACAGTTTTGGAATCGATTCATCTACACTTGCATTAATGGGATGATAATAGAATCTCAAATATGCATTAAGCAGGAAAGAAAGTAATTTTTTGGGTAATATTCAAATTGATAAAATAACTCCTTCCGGATCTGTTTGTGGGCAAATAGCACAAAGACAAATGGCACAAAATGAACAACACAAAAGCAACTGATAAGATGCAACAGTGAACAAAGTGAAAATGCAATTCTAGGTCAAGGAATAGTAACGATGCATAAATAGGTGCAATTTCTATCCTAGTTTTCAGGAAAAAGGAACAAAACGCGTACGAGTTGTTGCCTCAGTATAGCGCAGCCTACTTTGCATTCATCCATATTGTTCTTCATGTTTCTTCTTTTCCCGGGAGTGTGGTGCAATGTAATGGCATGTTCTAAACCTTCTCTTTGAGACGTTCAGAGCAAGGACAAAGGAATAGCCTTACATTGCATTTTGAATATGTCACATTACAGCTGCAGGATCTCACACATTCTGGAAGGATCGAGCGTGTTAAATCCAGCAGATTCAGCCAATGCTGACTTTCCACTGTGCAAATTCCATGTTGTTGGAGACTAGTTCTAAGACACAAAAATCCACACAAAATCCCACTTAACATAATCTATATGGTTTCTATAGACTAATTGAGTGCATACGTTGATGGATGGAAGGATAAATATTTGATTTTGACACTCACCTACTTCAAGTGCTTCGCTGCAAAATGACAAAAATGTGAATTTGCTTGCAAAATACTTTATTCTCTTCTTTAGGTAGAATCATATTTAATGTGTTTATTTAATTATAATTGAGAGAGAGACCAACTACTCGTAACAAATGACCAGTGGTGGAAATGAAAACCACTGCCTTTGACTATACAATCTCAAATATTCAGTGAGGATGGGAAAACAATGCAGTAATTCACGAGACCTCAACATAGCTCTGTAATGTCAATGCTTTAAAGTCTGTTTGGGATGTGTTTACTGAAAGATTTGTGAATAGATGTGAGCTACTTCCCCCTATTCCTGCTGAATAATATATTAAATAAAAAGGGACACACACAGAGATGGCACATGGAATATTATTTTCTGAAGGGCATTATCCCCATACAATACTGAGCAAGCACATATCAAAGCATTGGACTAATGAATAGGCCAACTGCTTGGCCTTCCCTTGCAGACTATGGAGCTTTTTGAAAAGAGAACTTACTGAATGGCATATGTTGCTGTGTTCATGTCAGTGTTTGCATACAAAGAGGTATACTTATTTCCCTGTAGCTCTCTGAGTGTGTTTTAGCCCAAACAAATTTTTGCTTGAGTCTGCATTTAGAGGTGAGAGGCACAAAAGAGGTTTCCAAATAAAACACCAAAACGTCCAGTTCAGAGCATCAGCTGAATAGAACTTTCAACATGGTCACAGAAAAAAAAAAAAAAAAATTAAAAATGATGATTTAATCAACATTCATGATGAAACATGTATTGTCGCAGGTGTTTAAATAAAATTGAGAAAATCAAACCAGTGTATCATTTTTTTAAAAATCTCTCTGCCAGTGATTTGTTTGAATTGTGGCACTACCCATAGATATGACCCTCAGTTTTGTCATTAATTAAACTGTCTTTCAAAGCAAAAAAATAAAAATGTGGGTGGGACAACTTTTTTTTTTTTGGGGGGGGGGGGCTCCATCAGAAGGCATTGTAATGAATAGATGGCATTTCCTGTATTATTCTGGTGCACTTTAACAGGCGGTTTAATACTTTTTTATAGTCACAGCAAAAGATTAAACATGGAACCCTTTAGTACTGTCCCTCAGAGGATGGCCCCACAGTCACAACTCATATATGAAAATATTAAAAAAAGACAGAAAATAACCCAATGAGTCATTCATAGGGTCTCATCATGTCTGCATGTAAATTCAATATGGGATAACACGGGGGTGGACATACCTGTGGAAAGCTTAAAAGGGATAAGACGTCAATTAAATATTTAAAATTATTCTTAAGTGCAACAGCATCAACATATTACACAAAAAATCTGTTTCCCAGAAAAGCTGAATGTGATAAATGTGTATTTTCTTACTTTTGAAGGCTCTCTACAGATCGAATGTCCATCTGTCCATTGTGAACAAATCTGCTCCTGTTTTCCTCCAAATAGTCCAACAGTTCAGTGAATATAATCCAGTAAAGTATTTAAGTCCAAAACACACATAAGATCCGCAAACATGTAGAAACGGTATAAATATTTGTCCAACTCTAGATCAATGTCCCATTTTCCTCAAACATAATCGACTTTTTCTGCAGGTGCTACTAATTAACCTTTGATTGACACCTACCTTGACCAACCAGGGGGCTCCTGATAGGAGGGGTATCAGAACAACTGTCAGAAACATGTCACTGGTTATGCCCCCCACCCTGTATAGCTGCTGTCTGATCAGCCAACACCCCCCCACTAGGACTTAATGATTTAGAATATAATTGTACTTTATTACTGTATTTGCTATTCATTTGTATGTTAAAGATTCTTCAATAAAACTTGGTTAACTCAAAGATGTAGGAACTGAAGTCACCTGACTCCCATTAAATGATTCATAAAGTGTTCGTCTACCGGGGACTGACGGTTGGTTCTCTCAAGGATCAAGGGTCACAGAATGGATTTAACTGACATCACACTGAAAACGCCACTGTTTCCGGACACTAAAAGTGGATGAGTCTGATATTATTGAACCTAAAAAGTGGGCGGTTCTTGTCCCACTCTCTTTTATTAATGTTATCCGTTCTTTTTAAAGCCTCTTAAATGTCTGTACTTTTGGTGATATTGAACATGTTAAAACTTTGCGTTGTATATCCACATAAAACTCTACTAATTTTCATTTAAACACACTTTAAAAAAATATCTGATTATTATACTGCTGAAATTAACCAGCTGAGGTCTGTTAGTCACTCGGTCAAGGATGCTGTCGTCTACTTTAATTCATTGTTTGAACAACATTTATCCACTCTGTACAAATGCCAGAGTGAATGACATGAATAGAAAACACATGGAGTATAGCATTAGCTCAGAAGGAGCTTGTACGGGCTCATCAGCATCAGTTGTTTCTCAATTGGTGGTACAGCTGTTTGGCTGGTAACCTCCAATTATGGTACTGCAAGTGTAAAGAGGGGAAACAGAAGTTGATGATTTTAATACATTCTAATACATCGCTGTTGGCCGTCAACTTCCTCATGTGGTGTTTCAGGTTGATAATTTAATTATGATAAGTGTTTATATGTCTTATTAGAGGGGATTTGCTCATTGCAGAATCCTGGTTTTTACTTTATTCATGGAGAGCTTCATTTAACAACAAAGTCTAAAGGCCAGATCCGCCTTAACACAGGGAAGTGCACAGATTGCATCTGCAAACTGCCCTGTTTTGTTATGTGTCTATATCACAAAATATTTTTGGGTTAATGATATGCTGGCACAATCTCAGCATAACAACTGGTTTGTAAAAAAAACAAAACAACAACAGTCGTTCTAATGAACAAACGCAGACAACAGTCATGCCTATTCTGAAATATCCTTCAAAATAAGCTTCAGTCAATTTAATTCAGGGAAGTCTGAAACGTACATGACTAACGTAAGACTCCAAAAATAATGTCCCACTGATGTTATGTTTGGTGTCACGTTGTCTCTGAACGCCAAAGGACACGGTGTCCGTCCGTGGGTGACACAGTAGTGGTGACTTCATTAACAGCAGATCAGTCAGGATCTCAGTGTGATTAATGCTTTGCGTTGTGCAACTGTGATGGCGGGGATAATAGGGATGCAGGGTCATAAAGAAGGCTGATCATCAGGGTTTGTTCTGTGTCATTACCTGAACCCTGGAGATAACACACACACCGACCTGACCCTTCTAATGTCTCAGTGAAGACGTTGTTACAGTTCCACTATACAAGTAGAACATTAGAGTCAGTGATCAATAATTGCACCTGTCAGTCATATTTTTAACCCCCGCCCTTTCACTTGTGACCAGACAAATAGACTAGACCGGATGTTCTGCTTGTCTGATCATGACCATTTTCCACAAAGACACGTGTGTTTTCATGTGTTCTTTTCTTCTGCTGGGATTTGATCAATTTCATTCCACAGCGTGCGCTCCCCATGTGCCTCGGTTCCACTAAACCAGCTGACACTCTTCTGCAAAGGCACTGTTACACCAACCTGCAGCCTGTGATGCTCAAGAAGGAGCTAAAAACATGCATGATTATTATTTCTATTTTAGACTGATAATGGAGGGTGTCAGGCTTATCAACAGCACCAGGAGCATGAAAAGTCCAGAGAAAGGTCTGGTTGTGTGAGACTGACCTTTTGCTCTTTCTAATTCCCTGATACCCAGGTGGTTGACTGATCTCAAGCCAGTTGAATATCCAGGAATTAGTAATACAGGGCTTTTATACCAGTGCCACTTATCCAAATTGTATCATTACATGAAATATATTGCAGAAATTATGTATACACATCGTGTCCCTCAGGCTCTACACACTGTACCTTTATATAAAATTCTAAATCTGGGGAAACAGTTCCAAATCAAATTAGTTTTGTGCACTATTGATCATCCTTAATGTCCAGCTGCTTTAGAAGTTACTAAAATAAATGTGATTACAAGTTGGACCCTTGTTTGCTCTGAATTCTTTGAAAATTTGGCCATAAACTGAGTTAAGGCTGTTAATACATGGCTATGATAGTACAACAGCATAGTCATGGAAACAGCATTTAAGGTGTTATTTCTATAAATATATGTCATCAGATTTCATTGGAGGACAGTGTCCAGAGTTGATTCCTTCCATTCTTACGATAATTTTCCTTTGTACTTTTTAATCTATCATGATCTTCTGTGTCCTTTCAAAAATCCTGAAACCCACGAAGAAGAATAAAAGACCCGGTGGCATCAACAATGTAATATGCATTTAATTATGTTATTGGAATTAATCATGATTAGGCTTACCGTACTACACAAAGCATTGCATATTTATTCGTATTATATAACACGTTTCAAACACAAAGGCAGTTCACCCGTGCTTGGAAATGAATAGGACATTGAGCGGCGCGATAACATCATAAAAGATACGGTGAGGAAAAGCACACAAAAGATAAAATACAATAAACGAGTAATAGAATTCAGAAATTGTTCAAATTTCCAGGACAATTGCCTCGACTTAAAATAAAAATGAGCCTTATGAATGAAGTATGTAGTATGAATGACTTAAGAGGTCATTCATTGGCACATGAAAAAAAATACATATTTTTAATTGGATTACACAGATCTACAATGTTCATAAAGCTTGTTCCATGCAGTTGAACATATGAATAGTGCATCATCTTTATTGTTGTCTAAATCAGTGGAGTGAATAGAAAGAAATAACAAACATGGAAGGATTTTTGACTTAGGTAGGAGTTCTGTACCATCATTATTTAAATTCTGCATTGCAATGTCCACTTCAGGGATTAAATATAGCTGAATAGGCATAAAATATAAATACGAGTCAGTTCTGGCCTTGATGGAAGAGTGAGTGAAATGTAGAAATCGCTCATCCCGACGTGCACATGCCCTGTGTGCTCATGAGAACACTTCAACACTTCATTTCAGTGCTGTACACACACTCAATACTGTGGCCTACAAGGTTGGAAAAACAATTTGTGAGCGAGGGAGTCACTGGTTTGATTCTCAGAGAAATTATCAGCCAAAGTGCCCTTGAGCAAGGCAATAAATCTGCCATTTTTTCCCCCCGTGTGCTTACCCTGGCATTCAACCTCTCCTAGTCTCCAGCGTGTGGTGTTTCAGTGAATGATCCTCACCATACGAGGGTGAATTTTAGTGTGTGTTGCATGTTGGATACACTGATAAATACAATGTAGACATCTTCATTTGAGGAAATGTGCACTTTTGCCTTGACTTGTTCGTCCACATCTCATGGAAATACTGCTTGTGCTGGTTCACATCAGACTCCAAGTCCTTCTGTGTTGACCTTCTGACTTTCTTTTGTCCATTTGGTCTCCATAAAGACATCATCATCCCTGACGTGGATAACCCGAATCCACAAGATCACAAATAGGCTGATGTCATACACACACTTACACACACTGACACACATTCAGTGGCGATTCAACTATAACCATCAGAAGCAATCACTAGAGAGACGGGAAGACCAAATGCCAGAATACAAAAGTATGACGCTTCCCATAGTTTTTGTAGAAAAGCTATCTCACTGAGTTTTCAGTTTAAACACACAGACACCTGAGCTCCAACCTCCAAATATCTCTGTTTTAAAATGAATGGAAAAGGAAATGTTCAGTGAAGTTCTTTTCCTATTCAAAATATTAGTAACTGTCAGACATCCTCTTCTGCACTGTTGCTAATGAGCCTCCACAAATGGATCGCAGGACATTCCTTGTCCACGCATTCACTCAGGCCTTCAGTGTCCCTGACAGGAACTCAATCCAAAGGAGCAGACAAAAAAAAAAAAGTGTCTGAATCTGTCAAACTGCTATCATGCACGAGTTATTTACAAAATCAGAACTTTAAAAAACCTGTTGAAATAGATGCCAGAGACCTGTCTAAACACTCGGCATTTCTGGAGAACTTCTGCCCTAATTAGGTCAAAAGTACTCCACTGTAGCTCAGGCTCTTTTCTTTTTCAAATACTGCCCTCAGAGTTTTCTATTCTATCCCTCTTCATGTGCTTTAGCGGCTTTTTTTGTTTGTTTGTTTTTTTACCCCTGATCAGAGGTTAAACTTACCGCAGGAGATACCACGGTTCTTGGATATAAAAGAAAGACAGGAAATCTCCACTTCATTCGCATAGTGGAAGTTCTTATTAAGGTCACTGCCAACGCGGGACTTAACGACTTCACAATGACATATACAGTGAGTCTGGTGCAATGAGAGCAACCGTACACAAACAAACATCAGAGATGAGACTAGATAGGATTATGACCCAGCTTACATGAGGACTGATGCCAATATAACAGAACAAAAATGGAAATGAATGATATTTTAACAGTTGATACATTTACAGAATATTTTTTAACACTAAAATAGTTTCCACAATATATAGCAGATCACACGCACATTAGACACTTGTGTTTTATGCATTTGACTCATTTATATATATATATAT
>JAPTHA010000016.1:9885569-9904119 GCA_029814585.1 Gymnapogon annona | reverse complement strand
ATATCACCAGAGACATTATTCTACTCCTGTGTGTGATCTTTTTCAATCAGTTTCATCTCCAACACCACCTCGCACTGCTTTGATGTTTGAAAGGTGGTTTACTATCTTTTACCTCGTCCATCAAACTTGAATGTGTTAGGACAGAAATATACAATGTATGATTAGTTTTATGAAATAAAACTCATAATCTAGATTTTTATTTAGTCACATTTGAAAGAAATCTGCAAAGAATTGACTTATGGCCAAAAATCTTAGTCTCTTAAGTGTTCTTCGGCATTGGCTACTGCTGCAGTACACGTTAGCCAATCACATTTTAGCATTTGTACTGTTGTACTGACACAGGCTACAATAGAAGGAACCATATGTACTGTTACACGAACTCATTATCCTCTTTCTGCCATAGCACTGAGGTGGTATATGGTGTGTATGCCCTGAACACAACAATGAAATGATGTCAATCTGTAAATGTTTAATATAATTTCAGACAGCAATCAGATAAAACTTGACAAAGATCTGGTAACTGGTACCCAAGGCTTTTCTTGTACCCGGATGGGCATATGACACCTACAATGCTGGGTTGACAGGTTACCAGTCGACACATGATATAATGAGGTCGTTGGTTGGCTGACAAACCGATATAAGCCACATATATGAATTATTTTCATAAAATTTAGAGCCAAGGAAGAATTACATATAAATAATTCATTCAATATTCAATACACACACACACACTGTATATATGTCAATCTCAGCAAAATGTAGTTCTTGTCAAAAAATAAATATATTTAACTGGATACATTTTCCAATATCACACATCATATATGAACAAATATGTCTAACGTAACAGCAAAAATTACACATGGTGGAAAAGTTAGAAGGAAGGCACTGTTTGGATGACTCAGTTTATTTGGAACACCTCCTTCCACCAGTGTGACTGGTACACTGTAAAAAGAATAAGCTGAATGTCACCATCATCATCTCTGCTATGGGACCTCAAAAGTTCTTTTTAAAACTGTTATTGTGCTGATACACATTAGTACGATATAACTCCACTTCCACCGTGAGCTATCTGTCGCACACAAGTATCTGTTGACATGCTCCTTAACATGGATATTATGTTAGGGAGCCTTTTAGCAAACTCCAAATTATTCTGCCACTGTCCCTTTTCTGCGGTGGGTCAGGGCTGTCTGAAGCCATTATTGGTAATGAATGTGGAGTCCTACTTTAAAAGGTTCAGGCAGTGAAAGTCACCTAAAGCTGACTAATGGAATCCTACTGACACTGAATGCCAGGGGCTTTTACCACATCCCAGAATGCCAGTTTGGGAAATTTACACTACAGACATAATGAACTATAAATGTAAACTTGGGGGAAAGTAGCCTCTCGCACAGCAGCTGGGAGTTATTAATAGATCCAGGATGTTCAACGCGCTTCCAAAATGATCCATGCAATGGACTCACATTTCAGCAGTAATTCAGCGGCTCCCAACTCATTTGCACAACAATCAAGTGGAATTTAGACACGTCTGTAACATAAATGCAATTATTTAAAAAAAAAAAAAAATCTCCAGCTACTGTATGCAAATGTGTACAGCCTTTTGCTACAGGTTCTAAATATTCTGAGTTTGTTAGCGCTGCAACACTTTGTGCCCTGGGAGATGGGCCTCTTGAGCGGGTTCACAGGTCGCGCAGTAGCGTGCAGAGTGGCCATTGTGCTTTGTCATTTCACAGGTGACTCACATCACTACACTCGAGCATGCTGGAGGTAGAGCACTCGGAGATGCTTGCGGCATTCAAAATGCATGATTTTCAGCCTAGTGCAAACAAATCGCTTTAAAAGATCAGTTTAATCTATTTCGAGCTGTTATTATGAGCTGGGAGAGTTGTTCAGATAAAGAGACTGAAGCAGGGTTAACATCAGAGTGTTGGACAACTCTTCACATACTTTACCCAGCATGAGAGCTGTCAACTTTTATTATTTGTTTTTACAATGCACCGTGCATATGATTTACTATGTACACTAGGCATTTACTCAAATAATGGGCAAGATGTGAATTATCACGAGCCAAACAGTTTGAAATTTTGCTGTGACATAATATAGCACATTAGAAAAGAAATCTCTTCTATGAATTATCAGTCATAGAAGTCATCCACGTGGTTGGTGTTCAAAGGTCGAGGACGTAAGGCTGCCTCGATCTCCGAGTTGCTGTCATCCGATTCCCCCCAGAGATCTAGACAAAAAAAACCAGAGTAAAATAAAATAAAAGGGGAAAAAAAGGATTAAATGATCAGAGCGGAATGTTTTTTCTTCCGCACTTCATATTAAGAGTAACCTTTTGCATTTTCTACATAATTTCTTAACAGGTCCCATTCTACAACCTCTTTAAAAAGAATTTCAATGCAGTGAAGCTTAGCTTACCTTGAATTTAATCTCAAAATGACTATCTTGATGTTCTAGCTTATATGTGTTAAATTTGCATCTTGTTCACACGTGGCAATAAAATGTTTCTTGGGTGATATGATCGCATCAGGAAAACTCTGAATTGAAAATAGGATACAGTAGAAAAACTGGAACCAACTGTTCAAGTGGCCTGTGTTATTTGTTATTTTTTATGAGTAACAACTCGAGTCTGAAGACGCAGATGCAATGTATACATGCATTTGCAGAATAAATATTACAGCAAAAAAAAAAACAATCTTAAGGGATAATACAATCTTAAAATCTCTCTGGACATAGACGGTCTAGATATACCATAGTACAAAATATGATCACAGATGTAATGTTAAGAGCACTTCTCCGGCTCTTCAGCATTGGAACAACAACTCTCTCCAATGTTAGTCAGTGCATCTATGAGATTGTCTTAAATTTCCTTGGTGCAGAAGGTTCCCTAAAATAACAGCTTTTTTCCCCCTTCTTTATTGAACGATTAAGCAGCGCTAAGGCGCACATACATTGATGTTTTTAGTCACCTGAATTTAGCTTCAAGGTGATTTTGTTTCATTAACGCATTCTCAAAAGGCATTGCTGCATTTACAGAGAAATTTAATCAAACAGTTGGCGTTTGAAGCTAAAAAAAAAATTTACAATAATTTCCTCCATGTTAACACATAAACCTCTATGGCGATCTGTTCGGTGTAATTAACCTTGTTTTGACACCGTCTGTGCAAGCAATTGAAATGACTTTGTCTGTACTCACCTTTTGACAGTAGCGCAGAATGAGCTTTTGAGTTACTCTTCTCTTTTCTGGAAGCACAAAGACAGTTAGCCTTGCAAAAGTTATTACCCTAGACTTTCTTTGGGAAAGAGCCACCACATAAAACCCAAAACAGTCAAAAGGGAAAGGTTAGATTATCACTTCACACCGCACACACACACACACACGCACACACACACACACACACACACACACACACACACACACACACACACGCGCACACACACACACAAATTTCCTGTGAAATAAACAAATGTCTAAATAATATTCCACATATAGTTAGTCTACTGTAAACACAGGTGCTAAAGGTATAAAAAAAAAAGACACAGAAACTGAGGTGGGTGGGGGAGACAAACCGTGAAAAATTTCAATTTAATATGCCACATCCAAACATGGAAAATAACAAAAATAAAAGCCCTGAGAGAAGACGCCCGATCTCATCAGAGGGCGCGACTCTCAGACAGTGCAGCAAAGGGGACTTCCTTGACTCTTGTTCTAATTGTGCCAAAGGACTTCCATAAGGCCCTCTTTATTCAAAAATAGTCCAACGACATGGGTTGCCAGGTTCCCATAGCTGTAGTGATATCGCTATGTAAATGTGTGACCTCCGAAAAGGCTTTGATCTGCCTCAATGCATATGCAATAAGGCCCCCCGGTTCCACTTTTTAAAGGACTCCTCTTTAATTTACATCATCACAGAGCCTATTCAAAACCTGACAATATATCCTCATCATCTCCCAGGTTAGCATACATATCTATATATGGCTTATTTGTTTGGACCTTTCTACATGTGGGGCTTTTCTAAAAGATACAAGGAAAATAGAGGTGGACTTAAACAGATGAGCTCTAGTGAAAGCGTCGGTGCATTCTTCCAACTGCACCCAATGCAAAAACCCATGACTTCTTTGATTGTCATCCTCTCAATAACTCTCGTCTCATCAAGTCTTGGCACATGTGCCTGTACATCCAGTATAAGGACCAAATTACTCTGGCTGCATTCCAGTTGCTGTCTCCTAAACTATATATGTCGCCGCCTTGAACATCTCAAGAAGGCAGGAAACAAGAGGCCCTTCTCATTCTTAACTGCAAACAGAATGCTGTCTACTTATACCTATCGCGTGGTGTCTGCATTATCACTGGAATACAGCCTTTACTTTCTGCAAACAATAGGTCCCTTTTGCAGGTGTTTAGGCTGCATATGCTGAAGCTCTGGCACTGATAACACATGTGGATCAAAGCAGAAGCTGAAGAAGAACAGTAGTGCCAAATTGAAAAAAAAAATAATTAAATCAACATCTTGTGTTTCAGACTAAAGGTTCATTCATATTACTCTACGAGTCGAATTTTAATGTGACGTCACGGGAACAGTACTTTTTTCAAATATAGGAGTAGATTACTGTTACTTTTCACCTACTAAAAATTAAGATCTAATAGAAAAGCCACAATACATGTCCTCTGATCATGTGCATTCAGAAGTTTAGTATTATTAACTGCCGGAAGTTATATTTGATATGTCACAGATGTGCACTTCAACATACACTTGACATGGTAACATTTATTTCTATTACGTGAACTTAACATAACGGGTGAATTAGTTTCAAAATGTATATTGCCAAGCAACAATAACAAGTAATCTCCGAAAAGCTACGCCACAAAGAGATGCTCCTGCTGACAATGTTCAACCTTTCACACGGAGCAAATGGTAAAAAGTACAGTACAGATGTTGATGAACGATGAAACCACCGGGACCAGAGCATCCATGTGCTCCTGTTTGGCAACACATCTCAGCCTGTGCCTGCAACAGCAAAAAAATGCAGCAAAAATCTATACAATTACTTTCTCTCCTTTGCCACAATAATAGCTGTCACAGAGAGTAAATTAGGCTTTTTCTTTTCTCCAACTTCCCCCCGGGATGAGAATAGTCTATCAGCTGTTCCACTTCACTGAGGGACAGGATGATTTCAAGACAGGGCTATTACCATAGAGAGCCCAGTCTGGATCTGACCCCACCAATCTAATATTCCGTTTCCATAAACATTTATGCCAGTTCATCTTCTGCTGAGTTTCCCTTAATTGAGGCAATGATCTGAATATGTAAGACTGGGCTGGCCACTGTTTTACAGGCTCTGCTAGACAGAGGTGAATGTAATGTGTAAAATGATGCAAATGACTGCTATTGTAATGTTCTTTTCCAGTGCTTCTCTCTTCCTCCGTTTCTGAAATTGTTTCATATTGTTGTTTATCTCCCATTTTAACCGCTTCACTTTGTCTGCTGTGCATTTACCCACAAATGTAAACGGCGAGCAGCACTGCCTGCGTATCGAACCTTTTACTTCATTTTCCTCCATATTTTGCTCCAAGTTAGAAACACTCAATTCTCTCTCTCTCTCTCTCTCTCACACACACACACACACACACACAAAAATTTGAAAATGGCCATTCCTTCTCTCATCTGTCTTTAAGACAAGCCAATGTCCAAGTGATTGAATGAAGCAGACATTCCTCTTGAGAACAGAAGCGATGCTTAAAGAGCACTTAGTGATACAAGATAAAATGACACTTTTCATACCGATACATAGCAACTGCTATGCTTATGTATTTAATGTGTATATCAAATAATGTCACAGCAACACTCGGTCACACTTTGACATACAATATACTGCTTGTAAGTATTAATAATGTCTTTTTTGTTTGTTTCTTTTCAAGATTTGGTCAATAAACCTCAAAACGTCAGTAAGACAGTGTGAGCACGTTCAGGGGAAATTGCGCTTACCAAGCATTAAACTGGAGCTTGCACAAAACGTTAGCTGGAAAACTGCTTTTATTTACTGTGGCTTTTTTTTTTTTTTTTAAGCTCCTGCCACCCACACACAAATGCTAATAGCACAATAGCACTTTTGCGCTGCGGTGCTTGTCTAAAGGTAAAGGGAGACCCGTCACCTCATCATTCCCATCAACTCCTACTCCCATCCCAGCTGTGACCCCGCAGAAACATTGTTTAGGCTTCGTTTAGATGTACTCTAACAGGCCTGAATGGTAGCAGGATATAGCCCTCAGTGGAGGCAAACAGTGAGAGACAACTGTGAGTGCAGTGTGAGTGGGCCCTCTCTAACGTGTGAGTGCTCTCTGCTGGCAACCACCAAGTACTGCAACTCACAGGAAGAGGCATTTTGTGTGAGGATTTCAACACAGGATCTCCCTCCTCCAGTCTGGTGGCATTCTACTGCAGGGGATAGTTGAAGGGCAGATCACTTGCTTGTAATAAACAGCCTTTATTGAAAGTGTGTCTAATATACCCACACAACACACAAAACGATCCAGCCAACAGCAGCGCATATATATATATATATATATCTTATATCCTCTTTTCCCATCATATCACTGCTAATTTCTTACAAAGACATTGGTTTCGTATTATCTTGCCTCCTTGATACTGCTTTAATGATTAATTAAAACTCAGACAAGGCAAGTTCAGGGAGCATATAGGCTTTAGCAGAGATCTTTTTTTCTGACACCCTTCAAAGCATTTTCTGCAAGTGAAAGATAGTGACCTCCTCTGGTCAACTCCTTAAAATGCTGTCATCCTCTATAGTCAGTCTTGTTTGTTTTTGCCGAGTTCTTTAATTTTTGAGAACATTACATAAAAAAAATATGACGGATCTAGAAATATGGCTGAAAAAACTCTGTTTTGTATGCTTATGTAATTGTGTGGTTATTGTGGCGCTCAGACATAAATAACCATAGAAGTGCATTTCACACAAGCCGCGCTGCCACCTGACTTATCATCCTTAAATATCTCTCTTTTTGCCTTTTCACATGACACTTCATTTCTATAATTTGATAAAGGAGTACTCTCAGGTGTCACCTCTTTGTCTGATACTGTCTCTCTGTCTCCCGCTTTCTCTCAGCTCATGCTCCTCTCACCAGTCTCTCTCTCCTCCCACCAAGCTGTCAGAGAACCGCATGCATCACCTTCCCGTGAGAGAGGGAGGGAGGGAGAGTGATTCTGATTTTGACACTCTGAGTGATTTGAGGTCGAATGCTTGAGCACATCCTGTTGTCCAAGGCAAAGCTGTAAACCACTAATTGTTGAGTCAAGGTTTTTGTCAAGCAGGCACTAGGCACAACAATCATCGCACTGATATATGGCTGGAGGTTTCAGTTCTGTGTGTGTACGTGTGTGTGTGTGTGTATACACATGTGTTCAAACATTTTCAGGATCAAAAACCAGAAAGAAATAAAAAGGTATTAGAAAACCCCCAAATAAAAATAAGAAAGGAGTGGCATCTGAAATGCCTACAGTAGAAAAGAACACAATGATGCTTTGCATGGGAGGAAGCAGTGGCATGCACTCACATACAAAGGGGAACAAGTGGTCTTTACATGGAGTGCAGCTGCTTATTAAGACTCACTCCTTCGTGCATTATTCCTTTCATCCCCACTCAACCACAAAGTGATTTTACTTTGCCACTCACAAAGACAGCAAAAGATTTCTAATGGGCAAATCCTTAATAATTGTTGCAGATCAGTTGCTTCCCCACCAGTTATAATACAATAAACAGCACATTTTATAAAAGTATCTGACTGAAAAACATTGTGTGGGAGAGAGCAAGGAAGAGGGAGAGAGGAGGGGGGAAAAAAGAATATGAAAGACCTCAATTCTCTCAAACGGCATAATAGTGAAATGAGCACATATAAATGTGTTAAGAGTATCTCTTTGCATCTTGTATAGACTGCATGTATTTAATCTGTAAAGCTTATTAAGGCCCTAGTCATTGCTATGCAAAGCAGCACCCAATGCTTTTCTCTCACTTTTCAGCCGAGTGCAGTGTTTGGCCAATAGGACTGGCCCCCCGCCTCTCATTCTGCATTCATAACATGCAACATTTGCACAATGTATCTCTCAAAGGCCCTGAATAGAAGGCCTTAATACTCATGTAAACAACTGCAAACCAATTACTTAATGAATCGGGCCCACACATAATGAGGAGCCTCACAAAGGGCTATAAATGCATTTTTTGCACCAAAGCCTCTGCTTTAAACTACAATCCCTCTGCTGTAGTCTAGGCTTAACTGGCAAATCATAATTATTGTCTAAGACAACAGAGAGGAAGCCATTTTTGTATTTTGAGTCCAGCTACATCCTCCGTTTGATGTCACTCATCAGCTCGCTGACAAAATAAAGCAAATAATTAACAAGCAGGAAGGAGGAGGTGGGGGAGTGCAAAAATACAGGAAGACAGAAAGAAAGCGGGGTAAGGAGATGGAGAAAGGGCAAGGGTGGGCGAGAGGAGATGGAGAGAAGGGGACAAGTGGGGCGAGAACACGCTGCGGTGTCAGGGCTTCCAGACCACTTGTGGAAGCAATAAACGCAAAGTAAGAGGGATGTCTGCATCTAAGCATCTAAGAAAAGCAAAGAAAAGGCAAAAAGAGTGTAATGTTCCAACGCAGTTTTTTGGAGCCACTTCTACCTGAGACGACAGTGTCAGACATGCGTAACGAGCCATTTGTCCAATTTCACTTATGTACACGACTTGTGTCTTCTCAAAGCATCAAAAATCCGGTGTTGCCGTCTAATTCCTTGTTCTGCAAATTTTGTTTAATCACATATATTCTGGGCTTTCCATGCACATTAATGACAGTGAGACAGGCACCATCTGAGAGGGTCTGTGCCTAAAATTGGCTCATGTTTATTAAAGAGTGTGGTCAGTGGGCCTGGCAGTGCTAGACATCAGCAGCGATGAGGACTACAATAGAGCCAGCCCATTAGGCCCTTCCCGGGGCTAATAGGCAGACTGGGAGCGCCTGCTTGCCAGGCCAGGGAGATACAGACTTCAGCCCTTGTGTCAGCGTGGTGCCCAGTAATCACATGAAATCAGAGAAGATTATTCCTCATAACGTTTACCCAGCCATTACTATAGCCCAAATGGGTTCGCAGTGAAGAGGTGCTCTGAGGACCCGGCATGCAATTGCAGATTTGATGAAGTCGTGTTGATATTCAAATGTATCTGTGATGGTGCTAGCCTCTACCAAGCTATTTATCATTAAATGTTCTTTTCCAACCCACTCAGGTCTCTGATTTGTGCAGTCTAAATGTGTTTCAAGGGTAAAAAATGAAAGGACATTTGTCCTTGTCAACACTTGATTCCCCTCCTTCCAAAACAGTCGTCCCTGATTCTCTTCTTGACATGATCTGTTTGCATTTTGACAACAAGCCTGAAGACAGTGAAATTATGACTCCAATTTATTTTTGTGGAAGCCATTTTGCTTTTGATTTCTAAAACCTTGTCAAATCCTACAGAGAGTAAGAGGGGCTTTAGGGGCCTTTTGTCTTTGTAAGCGAGTTAATGGGTGGCGCCCCCTTGATCTTATGGAAATGAACAGGGAATTATGAGAGCGGCCATGCAAATGTACATCAACCACTTTGGTGTCTGGTGGCCCATTTCCTGTGGCCCGTTGAATAATAACAATGTTCTTACCGAGGGTAAGGGTCTTGATGTGAGGAGCGTTTGGCCCTTCCCAGGTCCTCTTCATGTCCATGATTTATTCCTTAAAAAAGAAAACATGACAGATAAAATCAGTGATTTGGATGTCTCAACACAAGCCTATTTATAATGCGTATTAGTATAGAAACGTATGGTGAAGCTAATAAGAACCCCCTCTCCAATTATTCAACTTGGTTGAGCTCCAGCACTGGATGCGGTCATGCTGCTAAAATATGCCAAATCTCAAGGCCGAAGACAGGAGTGTTAGATACATTTAAAAAGGCTTAGTTTCATTTCTGTACCGACCTGGTCGATTTTCATAGATTTACTCCGAAAGAAAAATTATTTTTGATTCCACGTATGATACATGTTATGATTCCATATACTGATTTTCTAAACCCCCTTTGACCTCACCTAGGACCAGCAATATTTTCTAAAAAACACATCAAGGGTTATGCAATTTTGTCAACTTGTATATAATTAATTCATATAATACTTAAATAGTGCCCTTAATACGTATCCACCTCCATATAATGAGAAGAAATTACCTTTGACCTGAAATTAGTTGAATATCATGCTGGAAAGTCCAGAAAATTCAGAAGCTTTAAAATCTAAAATTTACATTCTTGCACACCTCGCAGATTCTATTGGTTGAAATATACTAAACAAACTACATTTATGCATATATATCAACATTTAGAATCTACCCAGAAGGACAGATGTTCAATTTTAAGGCAAAACAAGGTTTAAACATTAGACACTACATGCAGAAGTGAATGGAACATCCCAGCTGTTGTTATTATGATCAGAAGTATTTGTTTCTGAAGTGGGAACCCCTGTCCAGTTGAGTCAATCATGCAACTATATACACAAACACAGGGCAAGTCTTCTCATGTTGTGAGTTAGTTTGTATTGTGAAGAGGAACGGGCAGAGTAACAAATGGCTTGCCTCGAACAGCCCATTACCTCCCTGTTAGACTGGACTGCAGCCCTTACCTGACGGGCAATCCTCCTCCTCCTCCTCCTCCTCCTCTTCATCATCATCATCATCATCATCATCATCAACCTCTTTAGAACTCTGCAGCCGGTCCTGCATGGCTGATTGTTTAAGTAACTGATATGCTTTTGTCTCTGCCCAGGGACACATGCACAGACACACACACACACGGACACACACACACACACAAAAACACACCAAGTCAATGTCAAATATTTGCTTAAAACCCAGGTTTCCAACTTTCAGAGGTTTCTGTGTTTGATGAGACAACACGCTTCAGTAGCTGAGTCGTTTGGCCTCAGTGCGAAACAGAGTGGGTGAAAACAGTGTGCTCACTCAACTAAGCTGTTGATTTAAGTCTACAGTATGTAGCAACAGTTTCCATGAGACAGTAATCAGCATTTCACATAATCTCAGCATCCCCTACCAGGAAGGCGATGATTGATTTTCTGTTTTAAAAACGCTCATAATTACTTTCTGGCACACCAAAGTAGGAGGTATCATATTTGAAAGGAGTACAGAGATGGCGGTGGCAAAAATCAACAGAGCGGAAGTACAGAATAAATGGGCTGATGTCTCAACAGTGCTGGTACGACACACTGAGCAAATCAAAATTCAAAGCAAAACTGTTTTCCTGTGTGGCTGAGTCCTAGCAATTTGAACTTGCTTTTAAAATAAAGGTGCTCCTTTTAATTAATCTAAAAAAAAAATCTTCAAAAATCAATAAATTCATGTTTTTAGTGTGGGGCACATTCTAGTGTTATTCCACCCACAATCTTTACTTTGACATGTAGTCCAAAAAGAAAAACACTAGGCGTCCCGACGCACATGTCTGGGCAATTACTAACAGCTCCAAGGTCACAGTATTTGATTTTGACATTGATGTTGCCCACCCCAGCAAAAAAACCCTTCCTTGCAAAATCTTTAGTCATGTTTTTTGTGGTAATGTTTCTTTTGATTAAGTGCAGCGATTGAAAACTGAACTCATTCTGCTGGCTGTGCACCTTAGGGGATGCACACACATAAAACACCCGGTAGGATATCTGATAGCCAAGGGTAATATAGGATTGCTTTACATTTCAGAGGTTACAGCTGAGGGACGAGCACACCAACTGCTTCCAGGATGCCTTCACATCTAGTATTTTTCAAGTCCAGCCTTGCCAGAGCATTGTTTAGAAGATAATGAGAGGCGATGACAGATCTCTTGCGCTTCCCACCCTGGTGTCCTGACAATTAAAGCAGCTGCATTATGCAGGCCCAGCGAATTATCAATTTCGCCAGAATGCCTCAGACCAGGCTGAAAACATGGCTAGTGTTTTCTCGGAGATAATTAGAGAGAACTAGCACAGCTCTTCAGGTGGGACTTTGACCCTGCATTCACCTTGATCATCCTGCCTCAGCCATTGCGTAAAAGAGCCCATTATTCACTGCAGTGGGAAGAAAACAAACCACAACATAAGGACAGTGTGAATGCTGGGGGACCGGTGATGCCTTTTTACCTCTAATAGGAACACTTTCCACAGGGCTTTCGTCGTGGCTGTCCTCTTCAGTACTTTGTAGTTCTGTAAGAAAGGGAAGCGCATAGTGAGGAGCAGCGGCAGGGAAGAAGGGAGCCTTAGGCAAGAGAAATGGAAAAGGGGGTAGTAGGTTGGGGAGGGGGTCGTCATTCTTTAGCTGTGAATAGAAAGCTGTATGAAAACTGGGCTGTGAAGGATTCATAAAAAAGCTCAGTGCTAAAAATTATTTCTTTAGAAAAGAAATGTTTTAGTTCTTTGCACAGGTGGTTTGCAAAAAATAACAGTCTGTTCTACATTTGTTCCTCTTAATCGACCAAGTGTGCAAAAAAAAAAAAAAAGTTTAATATCAGAGTGGAATGTTTCATAGGTTCACAGGAACCAACTGATGAATCTATCCAAACCACACCACATGCTACACAGAGGCTTTTTGGACGTTCATTCCACCACAATCCTCAACTGGAACCTGCCTCTTTGCAAGTTGTCCTTTATTTCCATTTCTCTAATGTGACTATTTTATACAGTCTATGAATTAACCTTGTATCCGTTCTTGTAGTGGTTTTGCATTTCCACAGTCAGCCGGCGGAGAAGGGCCACAGGAGGAAGACGAGTCACTCTCGTCCTCTGCTGAGGGGCACTCCTCACTGGACCGGGACAGAAGTGTCCTCAGCAGCACTTTGGCCTGCGAGCAGCACAAATTAAAACCACACTCTTAATTGTTGCAATATTGTGAAGGAAGTGTTAAATTAAACTCTCACCGATTAGGCAAGTCATTTACTTTGGCCACGGCTGCTCGCACAGAGGTGCAGCTGTAGTGCGTATTCAAACACCAAGAGAAAATAACTTCAAATTCTCTCACTCGTTTAACTAAAAAAAGATTATTTCGCACACTTTTGCTCCCACTCTCCCTCTCAATCACACTTTTTTCCCCTCTCCCTCTCTTCTCATCCATGAGATTAGAGAAGCGCCTAAAGAATGCAATCACCCTGGCGTTAATGTGCAACACGTTCCAGATATCTCCCCTCTTGGCTGAGAGGATTGAGACAAACTGCTCTCTTCCTCCCTCTCCAGCTCATTTTTATCTCTGGGGAGATGAGGATACACAATTAAGAGGAGCTGTTCCGGGAGATGAGGAGCAGGGAGATGCCACACACCGATTTCCTTTCTCTGCTTTTTCCCTCCCCCGTATCAAACCCTGCCATCATCATCTCTCTTTTGTGATCAAAGACTGCCTCTCAGCCTCAGATGGCCATTTGCAACTTTTAATGAGCACTAATATGGAGGGGATGATCAGGAGGATTTTGATGACAAACTTTAAGTACATTGTGAGTTGTTATCAGTAGGTTGCAGTCAAGGCTGACGATGTACAGGCTTTCATTTTCCGAGAGGGGAAGAGGCACAAACACATGCCAATCTGGGCACTTGGTATTTGATGATTCTGCACAATAAAAACTGTCTTGATCCTTGTCCCCGATATACGTCTTTGTTCTTTTTTTAGATTTAGTCAAATGTACTGTGGGTTGAGGACCCTCGCAGCCCCACTGCATTTTAAATATCAATGAATGCAACTGTTAGCACTTGAATATTCAAAGGGCCTCTTTGAGTGTGTGCATGCGAGCTGCATGCTCCCATTTGTCGGAGCAGCCAGGCTGTGTGGCAAGACGTGAATGGAAATTTCTGTTTGCTCTTGTGTGTGGAGAGTAAGCTGTTGTGAGGATAGAGAAAAGAGAGTGAGAGAGAAATAGATGGGAGTGAGAGAGAGAGATTTTCACTCATGCTTGTCCTGATGCACTTGGACAGAGCGATGTAGATGACAGCACCCCTTTTCCTTTTGTCTGTTCATATTTTCAAGAGGCTCTAGATTCACCCTCATTGGCTCTATCATTGCGTTGGGGACACTGGAGAGTGATCTACTCAGTCACAAGGAATCCACGCAAGATGAGTTCGCAGAAATGAAGAACACAACACTACATACATTATCATGCCAGCAGACAGAGTGGCACAATTCAATAAATGGAACTTGCAACATTCATTTCGGGGGTTTTAAGAGTGATTGGCAATTGTGATTTATTCTGTCCATTTAGCTTCATTCAAACAGGGTCAATGGGTGGGTCATTTGAAATAGGCTTTTTCTGTTGTGGAGAGAACACAAACTGCTGCCTCACTGAGTCTTCCCCACTGGATGGCTATACTTTGCCTAATATCATATTAAAAGCAAGTGTTTGTTGGATGAATTCGCCACATGAAATGACACAAGCCAAGCAGACGCCGCAATTAGTGATTAACACATGGGTCACAATTTTTCTCTTTTTCTGTTGAGGTCAATGTGTGGAGCAATCTGATGAGGAGGCAGCCAGGGCTGGATTTCAGACACTAGACACAAAGAGGGCAGAGAACCACTTACGACTCAGGAAAAACATCCAAAGAGGTTAACAGAAACAAATAAAAGCAGCATTTGAAAAGAGGAACAATATCCCCGCCTGTGGTCATAACTGTTAATGCCTTATTTGTTTTTGGAACTGGGTGTCCATGAATACAAGAATCTGATTTTCTCCGTATGTGTGCTTGCACTGTCACTGTACGTGTCTCCAACGCTACCTGGTGGCTGTAGGTGGCATGGCGCTGCAGCAGCAGTGGCGTGAACAGCTGGACCAAGTGCTCAGTGCTGAGGACATGGCGCTCCTTGAGCAGAAGGGCGTGCTTGAACCAGCGATCCCACAGCTGAGCAGCATCAGGAAGGAGGCTGGCACTGTGGTTAGGAGGGGTGGAGTTGGATGTAGAGAAAGAGGGGACTCTTATTAAACAAACAGTGGGATATGTGAAAAATAAGGGATGGATAAATCAGACGATTCTTCCACAATCGTGCAGAAAAACAGTGGCAGCTAAAAATATGACGCTCTTTCTTTTTTTTTTTAATCATTTGAAATGACCAGACAAATCCATCTGCCAGCATTAAAACACTTTAGAAGATAGATGATTAGCAAATTCCAGTTAACACTGAATAGACACAGCCAGCAATGGATTGAAAACTGGATAAAAGGTCAAAGAGCCAATATGCATCTCCACAGGGGGGGAGAGGGACACCACTCTGTGTCTTCGGATTGAGTATATAGCAGGAAAGGTCTCAGTGAAATCAATAGAGTAGTGAAGCAGAGCATGGATTTGGCTCAGAGTATAACTACTCATTATCCAAAGGACTGGAAGTCACAGATAGGGCATTTTAATTTACTCATGACATTCACCCGTGCAGTGTTACCGCGGGAGGTGACACCAAAGATGACCTTTACATTTGTGGACAAGGGAGACTGTATCGAATGGTAGTGTGCAATATCTCAGCGACGTTTGTAAGTGCATGCCCCCTCTACCACTGTCTGTTCAAAAGACGGGGAAAAAAAATGCATAGGCAGGCGTCCACTCTTTGTGTGAAAACTGGAATTCACCTCACTGTAAGTTCATGTTTCTCCATTAAAGGGAAGAAAAGTCTATTGAACTCTATGGCTTTCAGAGCACTGATATCTGGGCTCTGGATTACTCCTATTATACCATTGGAAATATCTGCACAAAATGTATAAACCATATTACACAACAGTATATAACAATCTGTTTTCATATATTTAGCTTTTGTCCGCCAGCAAATATGGTCATTCAGATATAAAAAAAAAGGAAACGGCATTAAATGATAAAACAAACACTACGTGAATATTAAATCTGATTATAATGAGCAACTGAAATGATATAGCTGTAATACTCTAAACAATTGTACAATTCCTAGCTTCATTAGACTTGATAGCAAATGAAAAATAAACAAGGCTGGAAAAGAAGAAATACTGATTTGTAGGTATCCTCACCGATAAACTGGGACGTTTACCTGATTTCCTGTGGTTCAGTGCTGGACTGGTGAGCACTCACTAGATCCTGTGGTAGAAGGCAGCCCTTCATTGTGCTCCATGACAACCTCTGAAGCCCATGAATGACGACTGCTCCACATGTTTTAAGGCCCTCGGCATTCAAGTCCGCTCCGCCGTTACAAAGGCTGCAATATACAGAGAGCAGTCAGCTATTGTCATGTCACCCTGGGTTCAGCCTGCAGGTCAGGAGTACATGGAGTACATCCAACAGCTGCTAACACTTCACACACAAACCCACTATACAAGAGTAATCATACACACCCATGCACATATACACCAGTCCACATAAATATCACTGCAGAACTTTACATGGGGGTGACGACACAAGATGGACATGTTATTTGACTTGTATCTACTTAGGTGGGATGCTTTCTCACCGATTTATCTTGCAATACAAAAATTATGCGAAAGTAATCAAACTATGAAAGAAAAAAAAACACGATTCATCACTTTAGTTGCACGACAAATACCCGCATATTTAAAACCCATTCTGACAAAAAGATGTGTGAACATTGGAGTTGGTACTCAAGAGCGCTTGGCTGAAGGATAATATATTTGCTTCATCTGTACAAATTGCTCCATGGCCATCTAATAAATATACAGAGAGGTAAGACAGTTAGGGGGTTTAAAAGAAAGATGGAGAGGTATACCTGATAACTCTGCTGAGTTGCTTTTTATCAATCAAAGGGTTATCATACACACTGGTCTGTTCATCATGAAGCCGTCCTTCAATGCAGTCTAGCAAGTTGAAGAGTCCTTTCTGGGAAAGTCTGAAAAAGCAGTATCCGTCATTGCAGTGAAAGGAAATAAGCATAGAGCAAGGCATGTGATCAATGCTCCACGATTTGTAAAAACAAAATACCGTTTGATCACATAGAAAGAGACTGTTTTTCAGGCAATTTCCTTGAGGTACTCAAGGACTGTTGGAGGGATCTGATCGTTAGAATGCGACCAATGCAGAACTTCAACCACTCCGATTGTGTCTTTTGATAATGCCAAATGGAATGATGAGGTATAAAGGAAAGCCTCACAAACCCGCCATTAATTCAAAACAAGAGCCTGTAGAATTGGCAACTTACTGCTGCGGATAACCTTCAGGGATATACAGAAAATTCAGACTACACATTAGAATTAAATTATAATTAAATTAGCCCGATGACAACAAATATATGGAGATGAAAATATTGATTAATTTAACCACGACTGCAAATGGAGCTAAAAAGGTAGTTAAAAAAAGGTTTGAAAAAGGAGCGGCCTCCACATTTTCTTTTTTCTAAGAGATTTACACTTTAATCTGGTCCTGTGTGAGGCTGCAAAATGAGAAATGGATGCCTAATGCATGTGGATATTGGGAATCCATCTCTTTCTGGAGAATTAAGCTCTGGGTGGCCCTCATTGAATTCTCTCAGGAACCCCAAGCCGAGAGATCCTGAGCCCCCTGTATAAAAGGGGCCAAAAAGAATTTATGACAATCTGTAATGGGCTGCTGGGTTAGAGGTCAGCAAACAATTGCTCCCTCTTTTTTGCAGGTTGTTTCCTGGTAACATCCTGATTAAGCTAGCAGCTTGAATTATATCCATGACATTCTGTAGTGTGCAATCCGTCTGTGCTAAGTCCTCTTCAGTGTAGCTGAAGTAGCACAGGCAAAAGCTCTGTCTTTTTTTTCCTCCCTTATCATCAGCGTGGGCCTTGAAATAGTCATCTTTCTCTTTCCACTTTATTTGTCAATGCTCTTCAAAAAGAGACCTTTAGAGAGGGAGAAAGTGAATTAGTTGTTTTTTTTTTCTGCAAACCTCTCTCTCTCATTGTATTGTTGCCAGCTTTCATGTCAAGGTCTCCAACCTCACTTTAGATGCCGCTGTTGTCTGCATGTCGACATCATCAGGAGCATGTTGTTAGCGAGGAGGAAGAGGTCAGCCTCTCTGCAGAGATATTGCTCCACAGTGTACAGTACAGACCCTGAGGTGATTTACCACATGGAATGGCCTCAGTGTTGAGTGATTGGTGTCAAAGGAATCTCAATGGCATAAACAGCAAATATAACCCACAAAAGGAGGGGGGAAAATATACCACAAGTAATAAACAGCATAAAGATGGCAAGGATAGTATGAGTGAAAATAGGGATGCTCCCCATAATCCTGACAGTATTTACAAAGTACTGTGGAACAATGCATAACGACACTGAAACAGTGCAGTTTCACCCACAAATAGACGCCACGTAGTGTGTGTGTGTGTGTGCGTGTGTTTTAAAATGCTGCAATTATATAGTGTATGAAAAAAAAGTGTAATTTTGAGGTCACGGATGATGTATTTACTGTCTATTTTTGAAAAACTTATTTTATGACATATGTGAGAGCTGGACACAACCAGGCCATTATGATGCGACTGGAAGAAACCTGGAGGATATTTCTGCCCCCCCGCCCCACACCCTC
>JAPTHA010000016.1:9862683-9885559 GCA_029814585.1 Gymnapogon annona | reverse complement strand
ACGCACAGTGGAGAAGAAATATAATGGGATAATCTAATGAATTGCCTGGGCTTGTTTTTCCTGACTGTGAGCTGCATGGAGGGAGCGATATAAACTCTAACCTCAACATAGAGGAGAGAAAGAGAAGGAGAAAAAGAGAGCGAGAGGATGGAGAATGGGTGCTCTCCCAGCCTTACATCAAAGCCTCCAGTTTTCTCCTCGTACATTGAAGCCCTCCATGTTAACAATGAAAGCTTCAGCCCCATCTTCTCCCAGATACAAGCTAACTGCAGTTGCTCTTGAGGTCACACTATAAACAGTATAGCACACCACAGAAACGCAGCTGGACGCAAACCAACAGGATATACCCATTTTTCAAACTACTTCCAGTAAAACTAGAACGGAAACATTTTTAAAAAAGTATTTGGATAACAGTTACACAAAATCATCTATGTGTGGGTTTTATTAAGAAAATGTGGAGATTGTGCATCTAACTAATAATTCCCAATAGTAAATATGAATAATATCCTGTGATGAACTGGTGAAATTGGGATGGGGGCTGTCTTCACCCATAGTTCTGTCTCCAGGACAAAGCAGTTCAGAAGATGAATAAATATTGATACATTTGTTTGAATTGTAATTTAAAAATAGCAAGAAAATGGGAAAAAGGCTAATTAAACACTGGAAATATCCCAGGATATATAGTAGAGAAAAATAATGGCACACAGTTTCCTTGTCTTTTTTTTAATGAGTGAAAGAGATCCTGTATCTTATAAAGTAGATGTTGAAGCTCTGGGTGCAAACATTCACATGGCCTTTTCTGCGCCTCTAACCTCATACAAAATGATCCTTCAACTCAGAGGCCATCATCATGCTAAGGATTTGTGGCCCTAAGTGCTGTCCACATGCCCACCCTCCAGAACACTCTATGGAGCCACAAATTTCCTCCTCCACTGGGGACTTCCTGGGGTTTCTCAAGCAGAAAATTGCTCTGTTACAGCATTATCTTGGATTATGGCAATATTGTTGGTGACAGGTCCTGAGCTCTTCCTATAAGATGCATCACTGCCACCACCGCCGCTGCAGCTGAGCTACAGAGAGCAGAGTGGCACCGACCGTGACTCCCTCAATCCTGTCAGTTACAGATGAGGTTATAACATGGCCATGCAGAACATTGTCCTTTTCCATTTAAAAAGGCCTTACATTTGGGAGGTTAACACTGACAACACAGTGCACATATTTATGACTGTATGTTCCATAAAACAATAGAGTTTTTCTCAATTGGGTCCACTTCAAAAATCACAGTGAATTTTTTTTTACAGAAATTATACATACTGTACCTTTCCAAGTTTGACTTTGGAGATGCATTCTGGGACACTTCAGGTCGGAAATGACGTTCAGGACTGTTGTGGTTGTGACCATCAGTTTCATCAGAGGCTTCGGAATCGTCAAGTTCTTCACTCTCTGGTTGATCTTCATCCAGGTCAGACGGGGTCAGCGATATGGACTGGTCAGAAGCACTGCTTGGCGATAGTGTCACATCTGAGCTTGGTGTGCTCTCACGGCTTCCTGGATCTAAGAAGAGTACAAGACACAAGGTCTGTTTTTAAGTCTCACATGAGTCGTAGAATCGTATCGTGAATTGTGGGTCAAATCCAGGTCAAAGTCTAGTCTGTCCATGAAAATCTACTCTAGTGATGATGCTAGTTTCCAACAGGAAAAAGCAAATAGCCAATTACTAAACTAAAAATACGAGACTGAAAACATTAAAAACTGGATAACAATTGAATGAAGCAACCAAGTCAAAGCTGGAAAATAGAAATTGTTCAAATCAATCACTTAATGAATCTGGATCCTTTACTATCAACCTCAGTTTAACTGAGTGAATTATGGAACTGAATAGATTAAATTCGATTAGATTAGAAATACCTTAATCGTCCCACAAGGGGAAATTCCAGATAACTGTTAGAAATCTTGTTGAACTGAGGTGAGAAGAGAACTGTTCTGATTTTGCAACTTTTATCAATGATTTGCCACTATTAGCGACAGTTCCTGTTGAGCCCATCCATTTTCTACTATCACAATCACTAGACAGACTCTACCTCTAGTCTCAAGCTGGTAATCATTACCAGAGTAGAAGATCAGTAAGGAATAAGTAAAGAAAACATTACATACCAGGTGAATCTTTAGATTGTTTTCCAGTGGCACTTTGAGACGTTAAGTGGCTGACAACTTCCTTTGCATCTCCCAGTGCGGGCGGCTGATGAACGTGCTCCTGGGAGTCTGTGTATTGAGCTTGGGTAGTTTCAGTCCCCAGATGGCCTCTGTCACTGGGAGACGCATTCTCCTCAGGCCCCGTCAAGGTCACCAGAGGTGAAGGTTCTTGTTCATCATCACTTCCATAATGCACATTCCCAGCAGTGTCTGTTAAGTCACTGACAGATGGGAGCCTTGCCATCGTTCTTTCATGTTTGTCACTCAAATTACAGCTGTCAGGGGAATCGTTTGAGCCTGAAATGTCATCTGATAAACGTGCTCGGTTGCTGGCGGCATTCTCTCCGCCAACTCTGAAGTCCTTCAAAAGGCCACTTGGTAGACGTTCGTGGAAGTGCACGCTGCAATTGGGTGAACGATGTAAAGCCTGGTGTGAGTGTACACTTGTGCTACCAGCGTCAGCATCAGACCCAGTGGAGGTCTGGCGCTCCAGTGCAATTAAAGCAGGCGGTTGTGTAAACTGCTCAGCTGGATTAGTAGAGACGTCCTGGTTATGCACTTCCTGAAAATATAGCAAAACTAAGTAAATGTAATTGTGGGAGACAAACCGTCCACTTCATCGTACAAACGATATTTGACCACATCAATACAGTTCTTCAACACTGTCACAGTTTTTACCTTACGTTGAACAGTGTTTTTACAGAAATTTGCCTCAAGGGTATTAACTATCCACTTACAATTTTGTAAACATTCTGAGTAAGTGTAGTTTATTTGGGCCAAGGTTGGAATCCTTTTTGCAACATATTTCAAAAGAATGTCTCAGGATCAATGTTTTAACTTTTAATCTTATTAGAAATCCTTTAGACAAGTTTTGATTTATGTCTTCAATGTCACCAAGGGGAGGAGAGAGATGAGCAAAAAAGCCTCCCTCCAAACATAATAACAAAAAGCATGGCTTCTGTTTCTTTTCTGATAAGCGTCTTAAATACCAAACAGTTAGCTGCTTAATAACATTCACTGTAAACCATGCAGCCTGCCCAGCAGATCCACAAAGTAGGTAAAAAAAAATAGGAAAAGTTAATTTCTTGGCTGAGTGATTCCATCGGTAGCTGCAGGGCAAAGTAGAAAGTGTTTCACTAAAGTAGCAATTGATTCTTCTATCAATCTGCGGCACGCGTGTGCTCTTCCAAGGAATGTATTAAATATGAAAATCATATCCCGTTATCATCTGTCTCCAGCTTTCAGCCCGGTAAGCTTCCCTTAATGAATGCTGCAGCCTGAGGGACATGCACACTGCCAGCCAATGGCTTGTATGCATAATGGAGTGACGGTACCATTTTGCTCATTACAATATCGACAGGCTGAGGGGGGTTTTGCACACAGTTACAAGTGACTGCTCTAGACAGCATGCTCCAAGTTATTATGAGATGTCTTAGACATTTCATCTAAAAGAGCTTTAACTGCTTTAAGTGAAGGGAGAAAGCAGCTATGGGCTTGAACTACATCGCTTGTACAGATGCACCAGCGAGGATTAGACACCTGTGCTATTATAGATACACAGTTTAAATGTAGACTCCTCTACAGACTTACCAGGCATAATGTCTACGTTTCTTTGTTATTTGAAACCTGCAAACACAGCTTGATAGAAGCGAGATTTGCATAAACCTTATAAACATTTCAGAAAAAGGAAAAAAAAAAATAAAATCAACAGAGAACAAGTACGCCATTTAAACCAACAAAATGTGGTGTGTCATACAATACGTATAAAAATATTTATAACAAATCTGACAACTTATACCTGTTCATAGATCTAAACATACATAATACATATACACGGTCTGCAATTAAATACTAAATAGGAAAGCCAGTACAAATATTATTCACTGGCCTCAACAGCTTTACCTTTGCTGCTTCAAGGTCTTGCTCTTTTGTCATCCTTGTTTCCATATATTTGGAAATCTTGTTGAAGACATCTGCCTGAAATAAATGTAAAGACAGACTGGTAAACAAATACCATAAGCAATTACCTCACAGTGGCGTTGATACATAATCTGCATGTGAAAAAATGCTCCAATGTCAAGCACTATTAAAACTCAACTGCATTTCTCAAGTGTCTTCTGTGAAGCTGCTGACATCTTCTAATAATTATCTTACAGCCAAGGATGTCTTAACTCTAAATCCAAATAAAAAGCTATCAGACATGTAAAGGGCAAGATTTCCTCTAGCATTCCACAACCTTTCATCAAACCACCTGCAGTCATTATACAGTGGTAGTTTCAACAACAGTATTTACCATTTCAAATCAGCTCATGAAATGCTGCAAAAGTAATGCTGCATTTGCCTGGAGAATTGTTCTTTTAAGTCTATGCAACTGGGTGTGTAAAAATAAACTATATCCATCTGAGAATAGATCCCCTCACCAACAAAAAATAAATAAATAAAAACAATACAAAATTTAACACTGGAGAAAAAGTGTAAAAGGACACGCAAAATAAAAACAACCATACAGGGCCCATAAAACATGAAGAGGAAATAAAGCAACTGCTTGAGGGGAGAGAATGACTAAACCTCTGGAGCACTTCAGAGTCTCTATATTGGGCAATTAACTCAGCGAGTCATAATTAGCCAATTTTGTTAATTTGATATTAAGCTGTCAAGCACCGTCGTTCAGTTTTAAGTGATAATCTGACTGGCTCATTGTTTTCTCCCTCTCTCATTTGCTTGTCATGATAAATTGCACAGTCTGAGTGTTTACTGTTCTAATACCAAGCAACTGCAAGCAAATATCATTGTACTGTGCTTAAACTACAACACGACATAAGCTCAACAATGTGTGTGTATGTGTGTGTGTGTGTGTGTGTGTGTGTATATATATATATATATATAAACTATATAATGCTGACTATTCTTAATAAAATAGAAATATTTTTTTACAAAGTGGATCAACTGTGAACCTATTTGTTCAGAGTTCTAATGTAACTCTGTAATGACTCCATCAAACAAATGAATTGTTATGTGGGAGGGTATGAATTATACCTTTTGTTGCTGCAGAGTGCCATGGTCAGGACTATATTCCTTCATGTTAATTTCTATGCACTCCACATCTCTCAGAAGCTCAAGGTTTCTCATTTTTGCTCGTGCTTCTCTGTCAGAGATTTCCTTGAGATAGCTGCGCAGTTTGGAACACCTTATCTGAGAGCTGAAGGCAATGGAGAACTATTATTCAAAAGAAATACAATCTAAGAGCATTGTCAAAAATAAGAGCTGCACTTTTCAAAAGCAAAAGGTAAGCACAATGTGTTGTAAATTTAAATCACATTTCTCAACTCTCATATCAGTAGCAGCTTCACTGTTTTGACCTGACAGGAAAATATTAATAGGAATCATAAATACAACGGAGACTAGCTGTACTGCTTATACTGGAAACTACACTGTGGTTGTTTCTTTTAAAACAAAATAACCAAACGAACAGGAGTTAGTGATTTGCTTTATTACCACTGATCTAACATGATGTGAAACATGCATGCAGACATTTAAGATAAATGGCAAAGGGTCGGAAACACGTATTTGATCCACTTACATTCTTTTATCAGAACTGAAGTAGGAAATTACTTCTTTCTCCAACTCCAGTCTTCGTTTCTCACTGCACACATAACACACAAAACCTTTCTGCAGTTCACTCTGAACTATCAGCAATGCTACGCGCTTTTTCGTTCGTACAGTCTAATGTTCAGGTTTATGTTGACACAGCTGTAGCTAATATGCGGACTAGTTTCGCGTCAAATAAATTCAATTGTTTTCGTAAACGGAGAAAAATCACATAAACTCACTGCTGTTAGCCGTAGCTGGATACAGTACTGCATAAATAATCTGTTGCTAGCTGTGCAACGTCTCGGTCGAGCCTGAATTAGCTCAATTAGCTTGGTTGCTAATGACAGTAGCAGGAGACGGCACCGACCACAGCGCGAGCCCGCGGTTTCCTCCAGGCCCTGCTTCTGTCGCCGTAAAGACGCAAAACTCACCTTTTATGTATGCTTTGTTGAATCGACGCTACCTTTTCAAAATAGCGGTCCTCGCTGTGATCCACGTCGGTCATTTCCATTTGCGTTAGTAACGTCGCAAAGCCTAAAGAAGCAGGAGGAGGAGCAGGAGAGCATGAATGTTGTTTACAATGGTTACCATGACACCACGTCCCAGAAACCCCTGCTCACAAACACATAGATCACGTGGTACAAAAAAAAAAAAAGCCGGACGCTGACATAGATAGGTTCATGCCGTTGTCTGCTTGATGCTCATTTGGAAAATAAATCTCGTATGATTGCAGCATAAATATATTCTCAGCAAACAGCAAGTGCCAAACACATCGTATATAGTATTTAGGTAAGGCACACTGTAATGTTATGTTTATTCTAATGTTTCATTCACACCGCAATGTAATGATTGTTCTAATGTTTCAGTCACAATATATTTTTTTTAATTGTTGATTTATCTGATGCCAAATATGAACTTTATATTATGTCAGAAATCAGGTTTGGTTGTACATTTTGATAGAGTGTAGTAATAGAAAATACTTTTTTTTCTGAGACACTGAATTATATAATCTACTCACAAAACACATTTAACTCCAACCTGATTAGTCAAAATACCAGCCATCAAAAGGCTTTCTTTATCTTTTGCTGATATGTCTCCCCCTCTTTTGACAGATACACATTGATGTTTTTATGTGATCTGAAGGTGCATTATCATCCCATGATCTTGTCTAGCATTATCAAAGTTCACTACTGACAGTTCTCATAATGTCATGTTTTGACTGTGCCAACATGATGTGTGTTTTTTTTTTTAAGCGTCAACATTACGAGTCCTTGCTGGTATTCTGAAATTGACAGCACTTCCAAATACACACAGCCTAATCAAGCAATTTCCCCGATTCCTGTCCTATCAAATTGCTCTTTAGCTGTTGAACTGGGGAGTTTTGTTCTTCTTTTATAATGCTAATCTACCCTATTTAGCATCTCTCTATGAGGCTATTTGTTGTGAAATAAATCCCCTTGTTTGCCCCCTGCATGTATAATTGATATTGTTGCTAGGGTTTTTGTTTGTGCTGTGGAGAGCTGAAAGGCGGTACTTTGGAAGTGATGAAGAAAATTGGACTTACAGCATTGCTCCTCCAGCTGAGAATGCAGCCAGTGCTGAATCTTTGTTAGATGTCATACCATGTTTGTATGATTACTTTCAGCAGATGATGACTCACAGCACATAGACTGACTAATCTGTGACTGGTGCTCACTCCTGTTTTGTAAATTAGGTCGAAAACCACTAACATGTACTGGCAACAACACTGAGATTGCATCAAAAGTGAGGATACTTCAAAAATTGAAAAATTCCTCAGCTTGACCTGAAAGTAAATATATACGGATGAGTATGATCAATCACTTGAATAGTTGTGCATAGAAAGCTGTATCCCCCGGCAAATCTTCTCACCTTCTTCACAGTCTAGTCTTATCTCAATATATGTATGTATATTAAACAGCTTGCAACCCAGACAGAAATGCTATAGCAAATCCTGCCTGGTTAAAAAAAAGGCCTCTGCAGCCTAAATGGTGGAATATACAGTTTTGATGATAAAGTAGCTGTAGTTTTATAGTAGTATATCTGTACAACAAAAAAAGGTCTGGACATATATATATATATTTCAAATCTTACTATATGAAAGGCAGTGTATAAAATATTTGCTTTCTCTTTTGTGTAGTTTTAAAAAGAGTTTCCACACTTTCTGGCTACTGCTTCTCTGAAGACATACAATGTGTATGGCTATTGATATGCCCTAAAAGAGGTCACAATTTGCATGACAATTAACAGCTAGTAAATTAAATTGATATTCAGTGCACATCTCCATTGAATCCTTCAGACCTTTGTTCCCCTGCCTGGCAGAGCCAGTGTTCTGCCCCTAGCAAGTCAGAAACATCTGTGCAGTTAATAATTTGATAAACAGCTTACACAAATGCTAAATTATCTTTTCTACCCACAACCCACCCCCTTGTGTAAGACTTGGAACAGTTGGCTCACCTCTCTGTGTTGTTGGGTTTATCTCTCTTTTGTTACTGTTCTTCCACAGTTCTGGTTTTCATGGCTCTCCCTTCACTCTTTTCACTATCACATAGATACTGAAGCCGCATTTGGGGTTAATGCAAATCCTTAATTCTCATCTAAGAAGAAAGGCATATGAGTTGCCAATTGTGCCATATTTGACTAAACGTATTCTTTACGACTGAACATTTGTTATTCATTCATAGTTCCGTCTGGATGATGGCCTTTACAAAAAGTAGTTGAAGAAGAACTTTGACATTTATCAACACATATTAACATTTACAGTGCCATTGTACCTCCATTGAATTAAAGCCTATTGTTTGCCCAGAACTCAGGTGACTCCCTGTGAAATTGCAAATTAAGGTCTGATATTTTTTTTTCCAGAGAGCATTCTACATCAGAGTGCAAAAGCTTTCAAGTTCCCTGTGTTAATTCAATGGTCACTTGTTTCTATAATTGTCTGATACCAGTAGCGAAAGAGATTTGACCGAGCTTTAATAATCATTTCTAAAAGTAGGCACTTGTACTTGGCACAGGTATAGTTTGATTTTCACAAATTTATATTATAAAGATTAAATGTGTCCGGATGATGACATTAGTAGCATCTATTTAGAAGTTGCTCTGATTAAGTTTGAAAAAGGACACTAAATACCATCAGTGTAATCTGGATGTGTCTGCGTGCCTGCATGTGTGCATCTGGTTTATTTGTGTCTATGTTTTGTGAGTAGGTTTTTGTCTATGAGAGGACAGCAATTAGTTAAGTGCTATCAAGTGGATGAAAAGCTGCAACAAATCCCCTTTATAATTTCATGGAAAAGAAAGCTGACAAAATAGAATGGGATGGAGGGGGAACTGGTTTCCGATGCTTGCCTTTTAAGTTGCCAGTTAAGAAGGAACTGAACACTAAGAGGCTGTGTTACTTTGCATGAAGACACTGTATGAAATTACTGCTCTTTTTTACACAGAGGAAGCTGAGTTGGTTGTCGAAAAAAACATTCATTTATTTTTTCCTCTGTGTGTTGTGGCTGTTTTATCTGTAAGGGTACGCGAGGAAATGAGATTTGCCATGTTGTTGCACTTGTTGGTTGTTTGAATAAACATCAGGGCAGTCTCGAGTGCTGTCTGAGAACACAATGCCTCAGTGTGGTTTTAAACAAAGACTCCCAGGTCTAAGGACACTGGTCTGTTGTAAACACATGCATGCCTTGTGACGAATCGTTTACTGAGTGGATTCTGTTTATGTTTTCATTCCTTTTGTGTATTTGGGGTCGGCGAGACTCTTTCCAAACGTTTGCAGTCAATGGGGAAGTCCCATTATTGAGGAAGAGACAGGAAGGAGAGCATCATCTCTTAGCTTGACAGGAGTATTGTATGCATGTGCAGGTTGACTGACAGCTGATAGCAGAGGTGTTGTGGCGAACAGCGGCGAGTAAGGGCAGCGTGCACGGTTGTCAGATGATGAGATCCGTGCGGGCCCGGCTCTTCGGGTCAGGTGAATGACAGCCCAGGCTTGGTGTTTGCTTCTTTTGTGGCCCTGGTTGATTACATTGTTCTCTGGCCGTGTTAAAACAGTTGCCACTGGCCGTCACCGTGTTTACCAGCTCAGGCTCTGTGACGGCGAAGTGTGAAGCGAGTGTTGAACCTGTCACCGTTACTGAATTGGAGGTTAAAGCTGGGTGGTGTTCTACATCCACTGTGCACCAGAAACCCCTGGGGTGATCTAATGCACACCTATGTTTTACATATACATGGCATTAATGTCATTCCCATATAGCTTTTAACTGCTTGCTTTATTTATTTTATTTTGTTTATTTTCCCTGTTGGTTCTGTACTGCTCTTTGCCCTTTTTAATTGTCCCTCAGGAATAAATAAAGTTGTCCTGATTGTGATTCTACAATTATTCAGTAACTGTCACGCTGTCGTGTGCTTCATGGTATGGCATTATTAAACAAAATGTATTTAAATACTGTTTCAAGTACAGTCATTTGATAAAAACAAAAAAACAGCATACAAGCATAATGTCTAACTTTATGCTTGCGTGCAGGGTTCAACTCAGCTAGAAATAGACATTTAATTATGTGAACACCTCCTCCAACCAAAAAGCCAATCCAGTCCTGGATGACCCCCTCCTCCAGGAGAGCCCCGTAGAGACCATGTCACATCCATATTATGGTATTAGGGAATGCTTTATTTATTTGTACGAGGAGCATCCTCTCTTGTCTCTTGTGAGGTCACAGTTGGTTGACACTGTGACTGAATGTCATTGCCCATGTGTGGGTTTAGTCTTCCAGGTCAAATTATCCTTCAATTTAAACTGAAATTGGGAATGGTGGAGGCGAGGATCAGCTCAGGTACAGGGCCCATCCTCTGTATTAAGCCATCACAGGGTTGTAAGGCGAACTCATATAATGAACCCTGTCACCGCTACCACTGCACCAATATCCCCTCAACACAACATGCATATTGATTGCAGATTGTGAGCTCGTGTGTGCATGGCGTATGTTATGTATGTGTGCATGCTCGCGCAGGCTCACCTTTTTCCAGCAAGAAGCAAGGGAATCGTGTTACTCTCTGACTGATTAGAAAGCTCATGCATAGGAAATCACGACAGAGACACTACTCCCCATCTGCCCACAGTGCAGGTGAAAACAATTTACACATCGGCAGGCTAATGGATACATTCATAGGGAGCGCAGACAGGGAAAGAGGGATCGAGGGGGAGAGGGAGAGGAAAATGGAGCGAGAAAAAAAGTGGGGTTGTTGTAATGGGCCCAGGCCAATGCAGGCCAGTGGCCATGCTCATGTGGCCAAGCAAGATAGCAGCGTATCAGATAACACATAATCACTGGGGTCAGGGACTAATGAATGCGGTCGTGGCCTCCCAGAGCAGGCTTTTGCCCGCGTTAAAGACACTTGTAAACAATTCGGCTGGGTGAAACATGGCAATAATATGTTGATTCAGCAGGTAATGAGGTTCTCCCTGACTCAATACCCCTAGCTCACCCCTCTCCCAGGTGGGCCACTGAAGAGCAGCGAGCCAGGCTGGTGAGCACACACCTTTGCCGATGACCTTTCCATGGCAGTAAGGACACAAGGCAGTCTGAAGAGCACTATTCTCGTATTGCACAAGGCGCTGAGTGTCAGAACTTTCATTCGCAGCAAGCAAATGAACAGGCAGGCGCTGCATGCTAATGAACGGCAGCCTATTTTCCACCTTTTTTATCTGCACATTATGCTCTTGACTTTGGAGAAGGTGGGAATTAGGTTGGACCTCAGTGTCAGGCTGCCTGATGGCTCCGCTCAGGAAAAACTGGTAATTGAAGCCGATGGCTGCCGCGGAGGAGGTCTGAATTTGGAAATAAACAGTTTCAAGCACTGCACGTCATTTCTAGAGAGATGACAGGGGGAATGGAAATGAGCTGTCTGGATCTAATGTGCTTTCGCAGCAGGGAAAAAAGGGGGCCATCTTTCAGATAACAATTCCACTCATTAGGACTTCAGCGCCGCCATAATGACGAGAGACCAACTTGCTAAATTCAGAGAGGACAATTAGGAAATGCTGGCACCCGGACAAACCAAATAAACAAGGACACATGACTGTGAATTGTACATATTCTGTGCCTTGACATTGTGAGTTACATCTAATATCTTTCAAGGAGAATTAAAAGGGGAAAAAAGCAATAAATAGCCTCCCACTGGTTAATTCATCTCACAGCGGCTATTATTGCTTGTTTATTAGCATAATGGCACACAGACCATTTAATTTCCCCACTTTGGAGAAGTATTGAGCTCCTGTTCAATCCCATACTCATTAAAGGAAATACAACATATTAAAAATATTTTCTTGCCCATCCGTTTGTTTGGAGTTTTTGTTATGAAACATGACAATTTTGCCTTTAATAGAATAAGTATTGTTCTTGAAAGCTTCCCATTACTGTCAGCTACTCACTGCACTTAATGTTTACTCGTCCATGCAGGTGGAAGAGATATTTGTGCCACAACCGAGAATAGGCACATTTTAAAATTGAAGCCACATAACACCGTGAGTTGTTTTTGTTTATGTGTGTAGTAATTTAACTGTTCTCGCAATGGACTGAAAGATGTGGGCACAGTAATCTGAATTGGTAATAGCAGTTCATTTTCTCTGCCTTTCTTCTTTTATTTTTTATTTTTTATCAGATGTCCGCCCTTCACCATAACTCTCTTACTTGGCCCCAATCCACTGTACCCCCTGTGGCTTCTAACAACTTCTCAGGCCCTGCAGTGTGCGTTGTTATGCCCATGTCCACCACATCACCCTCCCTCAGGAACCGCTGCCTCTCCCTATTTCAATTTCCAAAGGATTATCAACAACAATGCATTTTCTCTACAGTTGTGCAAAGTTCATCCACTCCCTTTCCTTTCCCTCGGTTGTTCAAACAAATTCCTCAATCTGAAATTGTAACTTAGTGGCCATTTTAAGAAGGATTCCATGAGCTGAATGGTGGTTTGCTCATTAAAAGCTGTCAAGATGGCAACAGAGTAGATCTCTCCGGCTGTATTAGGAATTTGTTTATATACTTTAAATGACAGCAGCAGTTAATCTCTGATGCTTTTTAATGTGGAATCAACATGGCATGTAAAAAAAATGCAACCTTCTATTGAAGCGGCATGCAACCTTGATGTACCAGGCGAGACCACAGGGGTTTCTTAGACTCCGATAGCCTTCATGCTCATGAATAAAACAGGGGGTTTAGGGGCTTCCTGTGCAGCTAATTCACAGTGCCGAGCTTCCAATCTGTTTTTATGGTACTTGGGCAGAACAATTTCTCTTTCCCTGCTCCAGGGCTGCCTACAGCACGACGAGCGGATATTCGGCAGCTCGTACAGGGATAGTAATTTGCCGTAATCAGTCATTGTGCACTGGTGAATCCAGCGCAAGCTGAGAGACATGATACTTTGTGGTGTTTCTTCAATTTTATGCAAATAAACAAAGCAGCACAGCTTCTAAAATTGCCCCTCATTTCTAACATGAAAACGTCTGTTGGCATGTAACTGCTCACACAACTTTCATGTGGTTTTTCAATTTGAGCTACTTATGTATTAGCTAAGCTCTAATTTTCTTTTGATATGAATAGTTTATTTTGTAGATTTCTTCTTCATTGTGATGCTTCATCTGAAATGACAAGGTGGCTTTGTATATACTGTAAGCAGTGCTTTTACTTAAAATCATTCCCTGCAATTAGTAACGAGGAATGCAGATCTGTACCTCATGAGTCCTGTTTGCAGACTCATTACCGGGCCCTGCTGGTTTCTCTAGTACTGAGAGGAAGTTAAACAAAGCACCACTCACACGCAGCCCCTCCATGGCGACGACGGGCTCCAGACCCATCACCAAACGCTGAGAAGTGAAGGGCCTGCGAAAACAAACCACTATGACATCCCTCAGTCTTTCTTCTACTTAGCCTCAACCTGTCACCATTCGAGCCAATCAGAGCTACCTCAAGAATCGTTATGCGCTGAGAAGATAAACCACCGGGCTGTAAAGCCCACACCTCTCCATGTCAATTCAACCTCATACGTCCTCGAATCACATCTAAGGCCGTCTGACTTTGTTTTGGTTCTTAAGTCACAAATGTACGTCACTATCTTACCTTGAAACACAAATAGTAAATCAGTGTTTTAATTTGGCACATGCTGAACTTTCACAATAAAAGTGGGTGCAGTTAATAGCGGTTGCAAACATGAGGGCAGATATTGATATACTGTATGAACACGCCAACATATACACACAGGAGAGGCAGAAGGGACCTAATTAAATGCAGACAGTGGCTATGTGGACTGTTATACAGTTGAGCCGGGCCCCAAGCTGCCACAGCAACAGTTCATCTCAGCCAATTAGATGTTGCATCAAAGCTGGGGTAGCTATAAAGCGGTGGGTTCACAGGCAACATTGTTGTGTGCGTGGTCAGCAATCAGCAACATCCCCTGCTGGGATCTGCCGCTGTTGAAGCCATAGAGAGAGTAACCTGACAACAGCAAGTACAGCAGAGGCCTGTCTGCCGCTGTGTGATCTTCTCCTAATGTGTATGTGACTGAACCACTGGCCTCTGAGATGGAAGTAATGTGATCTTAAGAAATCATATATATATTTACAGTATATTTATTTTGTTATGAACCCCTACTGAGTTTTCTGTTTATTGGTCCTCTTTCCACCAGAATGTGTGTTTGAGCCTCACAGTACCGCATTGTGACATTGCAAAGCTAATGATAAAAACGTACTGTTTTGTTAGGTAGTTAATAACGCAACACTATTAAAATAGTAGCTATATCTTTTGTTTTCCAGGGTCACACCATCATTGTGGAGGATGACATTTTCTGATTCAGCAGTTTAAATTGACATAGTTAATTTAACTATTAAACCCTCTGAGAAACTTACATCAGTGTTATGGAAACGGGTCACATTTTTTTTTAGCCGAGATACTTTTCCACATCTATCTGTTATGGATTCTTTTAAATGAAGATTTCACATAAGTAATAAAATAATGATATCCAATATGATTTTGGCCATAAGATGAAATGATTTAAAAAGTGTGGGCAAAGATCTAACTTAGTCTCCCCTACTTATATCACAGTCGTCAGTCGTATCTCCTGTAGATACAGGTGATCCTGTAAGAGCCTATGATCCAGTAGACTGTCGGCAGAAGCACTGCATCTAGAATGAGCCCCATGTTTAACCTGCTAATGGGCACAGGTACATTTGGTGTTTTTGTCCTCGCTGATTAACACTAGTTGGTTCGTTTCTTTCGTCAACCCCATAGCTGAGTGTGAATCAGGAGTCAGTCCAGGACCGGTTTCCCAGGATTAGGAGGTGGTCAAGACTGGAGTACTGCCACTCTTCCTCTCAGCAGCCAAAGCCGCAGTTCCCTCATTACACCCAAGGAGTCAAAATGTTGCCCATGGTGCACTGGGGCCTCTAGATAGACCCACTATTATGCAATATAGGGTGAATGTAATTCCATTAAGCAAAGGAGAAGAAGCATATTTTTGTAGTGTTTTCCTAATCACTACTCACTCCTACAGAGATTTGAGTGCTATTAAGAACTAATTCTAACTTTCAAATTCTTTTTCTGTGTTTAAACTTATTAAGGACCCTTGAGAACACACGCTTCCTGTCTCGCTTTTGTGATCCTGCTTTTCCAATATTAGTGCCTACTCTATAGGTCACGTTAGAATAGACCTACTGTTGCTTTTACAATGCGTAAAGGGTCCATGAACCAATCACATCAATAGGCTTCTGGCACTTTGTGTGTTTATTTATTTATATGTTTCCTCCTTTCCTTTGGCGAAACATAATTACTGATTATGTAATGTTTATGGGGGACCGGTGTACAGATTACTGTCCGGTGTTTGAAAGGTTCTTAACTTATTAGAGAATGATTAGTGCATGACAAATCTAGTTCATTCTCAGTATGTTAATTAACGGTCTGTCTGCAGTGGGTCCAGTAGTTAAAAGCACTGGTAACCCCGTACAAGCTTCAAATGTAACCACACTCGAAATTACTGGCCGTGGCTTTCTTTGAAAGGCTATATTTAATTAAATGCCATACAGTAGCCATTTCGGGGCTAATGGAACTTATATTATATGTAAGAGATCTCGTGAGGAGTCACTTAACCGTCCATTATCACTGGGGTGTCAGTTCTGCAGAACAATTTCCGAGTCCCACATAAGTGGAATGAAATCAATATTGTAATACAATTTAGGGCACATTTTCAAAGTTTGTTTTGGCATAAAAATGTGAATCCCACCGAGATTGATTTCTCTGCTAATGGTTCCCCTATTCTGCGACACTATTATTTCAGTGTTTAAGCGGCGGCCAATGAGAACAAGTGTGAAGATTTGGATTTATAGACATAAATTACGCTGTATTTCACACTCGATGTTAGATGTTGACAGATGCTTTTGGTAAAAATATACAGTATGTAAACACAACACCAATTCAGTGAGACTGAGTGGCTGTCTAGGACCACTAACAGAGCAGAGAGCCACCTAGTGTTAGCTCTTAACACACAATAGACGCATCTACCGTCCTCCACTGCCGTCCTTGGAAGAAAAAAAAAAAACACTGATGATGATGTTTGTGTGAACTTACTTCTACGAACAGTTTTAAGAAAATTAATTCAAGGTCCTTGATTACAGCTGGTATAACAAACGTGCAGAAACGCACGTCGATATAAATAAGTGTGTAGAGCCTTCGCAGACGACAATACTCACAACTGAAAATAAATATTTGAACACTTTTAAGGACGGTGACAAACAGGAACAGACGTAAGGCATTGCACTCCAACCATTGTAACAAGCTGCCTTCACTTGTCGACCATGGTTTGTGATAACTTGGTTAAGGGTGCCCCCATCTGGCCGACAGCGCACCAGAGTCCGTGGATTCATGAGGTGTCTGGGTTGCTCCCATAGTTCATCCTTTCTGCAACATGGTTTGTTCTTTGCACTCATCATTATTATTACGTCTACTGTCAGATAATGAGTGACTGTATTAGTAAAGTAGACACGTCAAATTTACATCTGCATAATCTGCTATAAATGTGTGTAGTGATAATAAGTGATTTGTACATGAAGTATTTTTGATGCCGACAGGATGGACATTGTGTATTTTTCTACTGCTTTCTTTCTTTTTCACAGTCACACACATTCTGAGTCAGTGTACCAACAGTTGCTCTAGGGATGTCTTCAAGCACCGTTGTAAAATAAGGCGGTGTGCAGCTGTATAATTTGGCGGAGCCCATTTTCTTGTGCGTGGTCACTTTGCGTTTTGGGCGCTGTTCATCAGCACGGAAGTCTATGAGGTGAGGAGAAATTGTAATGATGGACACTGAGCGGTGGGAATCAGCTGCTCAATAAGCCCCCTAATTGCTTAGCAACAGTGTTCCAGGGTCTCTCATTTGAGATCAAGAGTTTAGTGGACTGAAGGCTCCGCTTTGGAGAAATAGAGCTTGTGCCATTCGATAAGACGGTGAAGAAATGGGCTCTATCTTCTACTTCCTCTGTGCCCTCCCTCCCATGCCTCCACTGCTCCTCTTCTCTCTCTCTCTCTCTCTCTCTCTCTCCTTCTCTTTCTCTGTCTCTCTCTCTCTTGCGCCCACCCTCCCTCCAACCCCCCACAGCCCAAACCCTTTCCCACCAGGATGATTATGTTACCTTTCAACTGCATGATGTATTCAGTTCACTAGATTATTTTCTGTCATCTCAGTTAATTGAATTCTGTCCATCACATATAGATGTTTTCACATTTGCATAAAGGTTAGAGTGGTGAAGAGTGTCAAACTTCAATTTAGACAATGTCACTCAAATAAATATACTGGCCCTTTCTCTCTGCTCTCCTCTCCTCCCCACACCCCACTCTCGTGGCTCTCCGGAGGTGGGTATTTACGGATTCTCTCTGAATTTAAATAGATCTGTATTCCTGGGATGTGGTGGCTCTCATATACATGTAAATATGAATATGAAAATGACCGGATGGCTGGCTGATACAGGGTACATGTGTGGCTGGATGTGTGTGAATCCTCAGTAATCTGTGTGTTTGCAGGTATTTGATTATGTACTGTATGTATCTGTTCTCAGAGTTCGCCCTCTTCGCAGGTTTGTGACACAGACTCTGTGTAGGCTTCACTATCCTCGACATAGTCTCGCACTAAGCACTTCCTCCTACTCTCCTACTCATTGTCAAGTGCCTCTAACATCCACCCTACAACTGTTGTGAAAATGTAGGGTCCGTGCGGCGAGAGAGGGGTAATGAAAGGACCTACCCGACTATAATGTGTAACGTATCCATGTGCATTCGCATGCACTTTCACATAACAGCAATTGCTTAGATATACACACTCTGGTTTCACACACATACACACACACACACACACACACACACACACACACACACACACACACACACACACACACACACACACACTCTTCCATTGAGGTTTTAAAACACTCTCTCTCCATGGCAGGCAATCTGTTAAATGGCTATGACACACAGAGGGAAACGGAGCATAATAACATGTCACACAAGGAAACATAGCAAAGAGGGGGAGAGATGCAGACTTCACTGACAGACGAGAAGACCCCGGCCAATTCACATTTAATAAGTGTACCGGAATATCCAATTATGTTTGCTTTTGAAAATTGATTCATGTGTCTTTAGCGGCAATTTTCACATTAGCCTCTTTCAAATAAACATCTATTAGGTTTATGTATCGCATTGGCGCATGTCGACAGCATGCAGCCAGTGCTAAAATAAGTCTGTGTCAGTTAGTCAATAAATGGAAGCGTGAAGACGACGGACAGATTAGAGTGCTTATCTCTTTTCATCTACTCTGAATGCCGGCTGAATTGAAGGTCAATATCTGAGGATTCTCCCAGGCGAGCAGGTGTCTGGAGAGTATGGATTGGCTAGTGCTTGCAGCCCCTCTGTCCGTCTTTGTGGGCAGGCCAGGGCCAATTTCAAATGTGTCACTACTGCATTTGAGCCCACAGTTATCCCTGGACAAAAACCACTATACATTATACTACACTACTCTTTAACGCTCCTTCCCCCAACACTCGTGCCTTCATTCTTTTTTCCTCTCCTGCACATTCTCAGAGTTCCCACAGTCGGACTAGATATGTCACACCTCGGGCTTTGTCACGCTTTGTGACACATGGTGTGTGTAATCTGTGGAGACTTAGGAAATGTCTGCTGAGAGACAAGGAAGTGTGGCCTACTATTTATGATAACGTGAAAGACAATCGCAGACCGGCATTGATTGGAAGATTTGCTATCTTTTTTCTTTCTTTTTTTTTTTTCAGAAACCGATGCAGTTGGGGGCTCTGCAACGGAGGAAACTTTTGTAATTGGAAATGAGAAAACACACAAATATGGGGAAAAAGTACAGAAGGTGAAAGCATGTCTCTTTTCAACAGGCCATCTGTTTACAGCCATTTTCAAGGATGTTTATTATTGATTACATCTCTAGTCCTCCGTCCGTACAGAGAGAGAGAAAAAAACAGCAGATAAAGGACTATTTAAAAATTACTCTGCCAGTACAACACTATCTTGCTTCTTTTTTCTCCCCCGGTTTCCAGTGAATGGCAGAGGTTTCCTTGTTGAAGATGGACAAAGCCTGATAGGCCGTGAACGGGGCAGATGGCGCTCTGCTCTCGCCTCCATCACCCTATGTTTGTGTTTGAGCTTAGCACTCTGTACAAACTCTAAAATCACACAAAAACAGTAGATAAAACAACATTGGCACTCGTGCGGTGCCACACATGAAGATATTCTGAATGGGTGCACGTGTGTATGTGTGTTAAAGATTGAGGCTGTGGAGGTGGCGCGTCTATATTGAAGGGTCTTGTCCAGTGTGTCAGAGGGCCCTTTCGGCTACTCTCTTCTCAGACAAAGCTTTGGTGAAGGGGCTCACTCCAACAGGACATGGCTGCTGGGGGGAGAGAGCAGCAGCAGCACTCTAGACCTACTCGCCTGCAGGAGGAGGCTATCTGAGCCACCTAGTCCACTCCTCAGGCTGGCCGATACCCTCCATCGCCACCACCACCACCCATGGGGAAGACCATATCTGACCCTATCTCGGCATGTGTGCAGCTGTCTATCAACACACACACACACACACACACACACACACACACACACACACACACACACACACACACAGAGTCACAGAAAACAACCTTTCACAGAGAGAGTAGGAAAATCACCAATTTAGCAGCACTTAAATGTGTCCACAGACAAAGCTTGAAACTTGATATTAAAGAGTGGTCTTAAAAAACCAGTGTGACTATCAGACACAATGAATGAAATTGTAGATATGATTCATTTTTCCGTACTTTAAATTAAACTGCACAATGTATTCATATACTTTTGGAGAACGGAATAAAGGGAAAGTGCCTGCTGAGTATCACAAAGAAGTGAATGGCTGGCTTTATTTGTGTACGCATCTGTAATGTTATTGTGGTCATTTTTATTCATGCAGGCAAAGTTGTGAGCACACCCTTGGCTTTTATTTACATGGTAGTCTTTCGTCTGCTCAACGGGAGAGCCTACCAAGCTGCAGATAGGTCCTTTCAGATACTTACAAAGGCCGCTTCAGCAGCTTTTTGTTGCCGTAACTGCCTCTTTCTTCCTCACATTCCAAATATCTTTGGTTCAAACCTGGTGGCCTTGATGAACAAGGTTCTATGGAATCAATCAACTGCTTCTCTCAGAAGATCTTAACATGGTTTAATGTTGGCCTTGCCACATTGTCCTTTTGAGATATAAACCTCATCCAACTTACGCCTGAGATCCAAGTTTCTTTTCTGAGGGGTGTTTTTGTGTAGAGTGGATTTCAGAGAGGCCTCAGTGTGGGGAAAACACAACCAGAGAAAGACAAGCAAGGCTGAGGCATATTGTTCTCACTAATAATAAATGACAGCATACCTCAAGTATTTCTATGACTCATTCATTCAGCACATTCAAAGAAAAATCTTTAAATCAGTCTTCTTTAGGTTGTATCCAACATTCTACACCAAATGCCAAGTCTACATGAATATGTGTTGCACAAAATGTATGCCTCTCATCCATCATCAAGACACATTACAAGAGTAAAATCTTGTAATGACAAGATTTTACTGCAGTTTTCCTGAAGATAGTTTGCATTCCGTTTTGTGTAATTTAATATAGACACAGGCTCCAGTACCATATTTTGATAGTATAAATATTGCCAAGTGTACACTAAAAGACTGAGAAAAACAAACAAATGCTTTTTGAATCTGATATTTTCACTTTAGTTCAGCAGATACCAAATACACCTGTTATATTTTTTTCTCGTATGTCACAGAAAGCATTGTTGGAAAAACAGACAGCTATTCATGGTGCACATATGTCCAAAGCATCACCAGCCTCTCCCAGCTTCAGTAAAACAGAAACATCTGCCTTCAGTTTTTATAGCCCACAACATATGTCCCATCTTTGGTGACAAAGCTGGCTAAGGCTCTCATGCTGTTCCTGTCCCCTAGTCCAAACATACATCTTTAGATACCTGTCAGCCTTTATTATTCAGTCCCCTGTCGCTGCAGATAAGAGAAGTTAAAGTTTAATGAAATGCAGCCCAGCTACAGAGGCCTGGCTTTTATAATTTGTCACAGGCTGGGTGCTGGGAGCCCACTGCTATGTAAACACAGAGACAGTGGTCACAGCCATTACTTGTAAATGACGGGACATGGACGAAGTGGCAGAAATGTCACCCTGCACCAGCCATTTTCCTGTTGTTGCCTTCCGTTGCATTGTTTTCCCTCATATACCAAGATGGAGAGATCAAAATATGAAAAACAGGAATCCTAATAAAGCCTATGGTAATGTTTTCACCTCAAATTACCCACAAAAACGGATCGAAATACAGTCATTTCCCATCTGTATTGTCACATAAAATTGATAGCCAGCATGTTTCTAAAGCTGTACTGTGTGTAGGTTTAGGTATAAGACCACAAATGGCCGTGGTAGCTATATGTGTGAAAGGTAAAGCTTACAAAAGCCCTGCAGCAGTAGAAGTACTCTCAGAGACAATATATTGCTGGCAAGTAGTGCACTTGTGGCATGGGGTAGAAAAGACAACCTATTCCCTGTCTCATATATTAGGGCCAGAGCACTTCTTACACTGAATTCCCCTGTATAACCCAAACGATAAGTGTAGATAGGCCTTCGATGCCTGCAGCTATCGTGGTCAAGGAGCTGTGATGCACTTGGACTTAGGTTTAAAGTATTTCTGGCCTCAAGTCATTTGTCTAAACATTGCACTTTCCATTCCCAGAGGTCTCTTTGACATTATAGGAATACAAACAAAATAACAATACAGCGCATACAGTGTGAGACGGAGACCATCCCTCTTACGCATTTGTCCTGCACTACACAGAACTCTAGGAAACAGCTTATTCTGCCACTTCAATTTTGAGCTCCATTTTAGCCCGGACTGCTGTCTGGCTGAGAGCAGGGGTCTGCACACAGCGCAACACACACGCACACACACACATACACACATATACACACATACCAAGCGTGCACATCACACTATGCACACTTCAGCGGCAGCTGATGTCTTCATACAGGCAGGATCTAATTTAACTGATCCTCTGACATTTATCCTTTAGGTAAACTCTGGCCCTCCCCTCTCAGTCCCAGTGCTACCCATGCCAACGAAAATGGAGCCGGCATATTTTATGCCTCATGCCTCCGAGTGCCCTCAGGAGCGTTCAGCGAAATAACAGAACCTCATGTATGGGATGTTAACAGACTGTGTCCATTTCCAGGTAGTGCAAAGACTCATGGGAGTTGATGCACAACAACATATAATCTCACTTATGCTAAAGGAAGGCACAGCAGTGAGGCTTTTTGAATAGACATGCGCCAACTTACGGGGCTGTGTGTGCGTCTGTTTATGCTTGTGTGGAATGGCCGGGACTATAATCAGTAGCTCTGTGACGGGAGGGAGGTGGTGGCTGGCGGGAGGGACAGAGGGACAGGAGTGAAAACAGATTGAGCGACTCTGATAAACTCTCCTCTAATGGTCCCCCCCC
>JAPTHA010000016.1:9815488-9833265 GCA_029814585.1 Gymnapogon annona | reverse complement strand
TATATGTATATAAATATATATTATGTTCTTTTTTTTTAAGTGAAGCGTGCAACTATTATATTTTAGAAGACCACAAAATGCCTGTACAGAATATACATAAGGCATTGTACACTTGTTTTTTTAATGGACCATGTGTTCACAGGTAGGAAGCTCAAAGGAAAATTTACTCCGAAAATGAGAACAAATTGCAAACAATTTGTACACGTTAGCACGCATACTCGTTAGGCTTTTATTGTTTTAATACATTTTGCATTTTATCCTGAGGCAATTTGAATCAATATTGAAGTTTCTTCCAGCATCTAAATTTTGTACCACAGTTCTTGCGCCGCGTAGTTAAATGACGACTAATTCTCTTGTGTTCTTCCATCTTCTCACTCAGTCCTGCTATGTTGCGGCCATCATAACTGAGTGCTCTCTCACTCTATATTTCTGAGTCTGTAAAATACAGAATCGGGCAGTAAATACATCTGTGGAAAAGACAGTAAATCTTGCACAGACAATGAACACAGCCCTCCGCGGTCGAACTTGGAGATGACCGCCCCTTCAAACGATGACCTAACCCTTCCAGAATCAAGCCTGATTACCCATCTCTAGGACACTAAGCAGCGTCCAACTTCAAAAGGAGCAGAGACAATCACGGGTTGGGTGGCACGGGGAGGGGAGTGTTCAGAAATCTCTGCCCCGGTGCTGCGGTGCGGCCAGACTGAACGGTCGCAGCCAGGGGCCTGCAGCTATTAAAAGATAAATGTATTTCTCTGTTACATTATTCATGATGAGAGAAGGTGGGGTGGGGGCAGAGAGCTGGAGGCTTAGCGCAGCAGTGGATCTGGACACGGCCGATGCCCCCACTGCAGCCGCTGCACCCTAATGGAGAAGTGGATGAGTGGGGTGGGTGGTGGGGTGGGGGGGCAACCGCTGTGAGAAGAGAGAGGAAGATAAAACGATAATGCAACAGTCCCACATGCAGGAAATTAGTAACTCTAATAATTAAAAAAAAACTAATAATAACTGTCCAAACAGGGATAAATAAATGTTAATTGTGAACATATCATGATGAAATAAATTATTTCTGCAACCTTCAGAATTCAGATTTAGCAACACGTTCAATTCTTCATAAACACAAACACACACACACACACACTGCAAACCGGGCAGAAGCATCAGGCTGTTGTGCTGAATAACCTCTCAACTGCTGATTAAGTAAAGGGTTTGGGCAAATATTTTGGAGACATATTGGTCTTGTATACTGGAGTGAAAGGAAAAGTGAGCTTTTGTCCCATTCATCTCTGATCTGCTAGAAAAGAAGATTAGGATGACCCCGGTGTCATTCATTTGGAGATGACTCAGTGTTGAGAAAAGCCAAACTCGCTGGAGAGAATGTCAAACAGCCCCAACAGCTCGCAGACACCACTTTCTTACACATCATTATTATTATCCATCTCTTATATAATCAGAGGTTAAATCTTTTATAACTGGCTTTTCCTACTTCAATGTTTCTTCTGTAGAATTCTGACTATATGGACATATATTATCTGGGAATTGTTTTTAAATTATTGTTACATTATTAAGAAATATTTCATGTGCATAACCAACTAATGTAATTTTTGTAATTGGGGGATATAGTTTAAATCAACAAAAGCATTTATCTCACATGCCTCATGATGGGAGAAACTACATGTTCATGTTTTAACCAAATGTTTTCCAAAATGTTTTATAATTACCCATAATTGGACACACGCTCCGCTGTGTTGTTGTTTCATGCCAGTATCTATTTTCTGCAGTAGGTGAAATTATATTCGCATTATGTTTTCTTTTGTTTTTTTTTCTCTCAAAAATGACAATTAGTTTGTTTCTCTGGTATTAATATAAATACATTTTTCATTCAATGCTCAAGGCAAAAACTGAATATATAGAAAATATTTCAATTGTACTGGAACAATGTGATTTCAGACTTTACTGTCACCATCAACAGACTGGAAATCCCTTATTAAATATCCCAGTTTCAGATCCACTCAACTGAAACCCTCTCACAGACCGCCAAGCATAGTTCTGGTGCCCATTAAAACGTGCTTTTCCCACAGCACAAGTGGTCCCCGTTTCTTATTTTTAGAAATTTGAGGTACATTATACTGGCATAAAATGCACACCGGTGCTAGTGAGAAAAGACAAGCTCTGTGACAAAGTGGAGGGTGGTCCGAACACATCAGTACTCATGACTCCATGCTGCGATCATTTGTTTCCAGACAAGAGGGCATAAGGGTGGGAAAAAAGAATGTAAGACGGCCAGGGGATGTGGGAAGGGCAGCGAGGGGGGTGATGTGCACGCCTGTGTGTGTGTGCTTGTGCACTCAGATGAGTATGTTTTATCTGTCTCTGTGTACTTGTTTATGTGGTTCACTATTCTTGTTTGCCACTTTACACATTCTGTCTTGAATTAGATACAAGAGACAAAGGGCTTCATATTTGTGCTTGCATGTCAAGGATTACTTGTTCCATTGAATGTGTCCCCCCATTATCTGCTTATCACTCTCTGTGCTCTTTAATCTCTTTCTTGTCTCTTCTCAATGGCTTCCTCTCACTGTCTCCCCATCACAAATGTAGCCTTTCTCCCCTTCTATTTTTTAACACTTACAAAACTGAAAAGGCCTGGCTTGGTCTGGGCCACCTGGAAGCACCAGTGAAGCTTTCTCCCAGGCCTGGCTCCCTGCCACTAGCCAGCTGTAGCATTGTGAGTGGCCCATCTCAGTTAATTCCATGCATTGCAATTGTTGCCGGGCACTGTTTACAGCCACCTCCTACTCCGCCTGGGTAGCCTCTCCGATTGTCCTGGGGCCTCCCTTGTTTAATACTGTTTTGCAAGTTATTAAGCCCTGGAAGTCCATTAATCACAGTTCACGGGCTGTGTAAGCCCACACAAGGCAGGCAGAGGTGGGGGATGGGGAGGCACACTCGCTTTCCTCAATGGGCTTAGACGGTGGTCCATTCAGATCCCTAACGAGATCATTACCACTAACTAAATACAAACCTGACCCCATGACCTGCTGGGAAATTACGTAGAAGCTCCCTGGTGCAAGACATTAATATACACACCCCTCCGTCCGGACCCCTCCCGTTTTCCTGCACCAGTGCGTAAACGCCCACCCCCAAAGTCTTCCAATGCAACCCAACCCGGCTCCCCTACCCCACCCCTTGTCCATTCTCACTTTCTTGCCAATGGACAGAAAACTAAACCTGTCATCAAAAGAGGCCTAATCACTGCTGTGATTGTGGTAAACCAAGCCTGACAGACATTTCACTGAGGCCTCAATGGCCACATCAGCACCACCTCCCTATCTTGCCCCCTTCTTTCTCTCTCTCTTTCTCTCAGTCCCTCGCTGTCTCTTTTTACCAGGCCCCTGGCCAATGAGCAACAAACGCCCGGGGGCTTTTCAGATTACTTGACACACTGTGTCCACTTTTGGGAGCGAGACCACCTGGTAAGCTCATTTTAATACAAAACCAGTTCAGTCTCCTCTCTCTTTTTCCCTACTCGTCTAATTCCGACTCTCAAGCCAAGCTACCACCATGAATTCTGCCTAATCCAGTGACCCCCACAGAACATTCCTGGTTTTACACTCCTCGGAAGAGGCTGGATTTTGGAGGATTACATGCTTCCAGTTCTGTTTGGAGGCACCTGTGACTGGAGGTGGAGGGAAGGGCTGACGACGACAGCGAAACATGGGAAGACAGTGACAGGGATTCCTTCTCTCCACTCAAACCTCCACCTTTCATTTTGACTTTTGGAGTCATGAGTGTTCACCTAAACATTGTTTACCTCAATCTTCCCCTTTGTAGAGTGTCTCGGAGCCACAGCCTGGATGCTGTGTTCTTAGGTGGGGGTGTGGAGGTTAAGAACGATGACAGAGTGGGAGTGAAGGATGTGGGTGGAAAGAGAGGTTGGTTGGGGGGTTTTCACTGACTTTCACTTTAGCCCCTCAGCTTATGTTAAGATGTTGTCACTTTCACCATCTCAAGTGTTGCCACTTCAGATGCTGGAGCTTAGTATTTGCAGTGGGTTCTGGGAAGGGGGTGGGGTGGGGAGTGGGGGAGTGAGAGAGGCCAAGCAGGAGGAAGTCTGGGAAGATTTCCATTTTAAACAAGCACAACTTTGTTACACTGTCACCTGACCACCATGGCTCCCCCTTTTCAGTGTTTCCCAACTTCCTGCCTCTCTCTTTGCTCCTTTCGTGTCCCCTTCTCTTTAGCTGCCTCTCTTCATCTTTCTCAAGAACTCTTTAAGGGCAGTGTTTCCGCCCTCAGTTCCTCTGCCAATGTGATGAATTGTATCGCACAGCCTTTTGAGTTTTGTGGGTAAGGCGCTTAATTGTTTCTTTTTTTTTTCCACGGTATCATGGCAGATGCTTATTCTGTGGGTGCAGTTGTAGATGTGCATATTTTAAATTAGGAGTAATATCCCCCACTTTAATCCATGATAAGATCTCAATTGCTCTATGATGTGAAATGGAGATGCAGCGACAACCAGGGCTGAATTAAATCGAAATCTTAATTTACCTGGATATTATCCTCCAGTGAAATATAATCACTCACTGAATAACTGGGCACAGCAGCAAATTCTTAATTGACTTTTAATGACTGTCATGGAACATATTGGAGGCTTCAGTGTAGATGCAGAGATTAGAGAATGACAATTTGGTAAGCTTAAAAAAAAAAAAGAAAAAGAAAAAATAGGAGCCAAAACATATCAAAATGACCACATGCAGATATACACACATGCACACAAAGACACTCTCACATTTTCAAATTATCCACTCTGGAAAACACAAATATAACCACAGAATTGCCCACAAAACCTCACAGCATAGGCTGGTGGTGGAGTGTCTACCTGGCGCTACATTGATTGTTCCTCAACACTGACCAATTGTAAGCTCATAATGATGATCTCTGGCATGACAAGTGATTTTAACCTGCCTGTGGGCCACCCCCGCACAGAGTCACAGATCAGCTGCCCCATGTAAACAAAAACATTAGGAGAGCGTTCCACATTTAAGAGCATGCTAATTACAGTCATTCCCATGTGAAGTACTTTCTGCTGCAATTTGCTCAGATCACCAAACCTCCAATCCCTCTCATGTAAACAAATAAACTCTCACGCAACAAAGAGATAAAGCAAATAATAAAATAGACACTGGTGCTATCGGAACTCGCTGGGGGCACTGTGTTTGAAGTAGGCTTCAAATAGTATCATACTGCTCTACAGCGTTGAGTTCTAGCATTGTGCACATCCCCAGTGAGGAATAATTACAAGGGTTGTTGTTGATGTGCAGAGAAAACAAATGCTTGGGAATGGCAGCATGCGTGTGTGTAGAGCGGGGTACAATTCCACTGCAGGGAAATAAAGAACTCCCCCCCGCAAAAAAAAACCCATAAATGCATTTTATTGGATTCAATTTCATCAATTCATCCTGTCCTCGTCCTATCAAATGAGGCATCACATTTTTTGTATAAATTTGTGGTAGATAACAAGTCTGAATCATGTTACAGCAGACACCAGGTTACCAGTCTTGAAGTTCAGACTAGATGTACTCAACAAACTACATGCATACACATCAAGAGCTGAGTAAATGAAATTTGACATCAGCTGAAGTCAGCACCAACGTTCACTTCCTGTTCCTGTGTCTTGTAGCAGTGGATGCAGGTAATGTTGGTGATAATAGTCACTTCCTACTTCACTACAACTTAGTTGTTCTTTCCTTCCACTTGACTGACAAGATATTCAGATACACCCTGTGTGCAGTGCCAGTCTGTGGGTAGTGTCCAGAATGGACACTGCAGCGGCTCATCACACCATCTCAGGTCCAAAAAATGTGTTACAGGCTTGGATTAAGAAGTGAATGTCCGAACTCAAGTACCTCTCAAACACAACACACTGTAATCTTTGATACCACTATCGATCATTATTTCTATTTTTAAAACATTTTTAAGTTAAATATATTCCAGATTTCCCCCCAATATACATATATTATTTACAGGTGAAGAGAGTTAAAGACTGAGTTAAACCATCTAAAACCGAGAGGTGTTTATTGACTGACTTCTCCCACATGTCATGTCTTGATATTGATTACTTAATTACCAATTCCTGAGCATGCACGCTTTGGCCTAATTGTTGCCGAAGCTCTCCTCTTTCCCACAGACACCGGGGCTGATCCACCACAACAGATTGGGGGTTGAATGTTACCACAGTCTTCTCCAACCCTCCAGGTGAGTGTGTTTCTTCAGTAGTGAAGGAAATGAAGCAAAAATGATGGAGTGTTTGTTTTCTGACATTTTGTCTCTCTTCGGCCTCATCAGGTCTGAGCCTCGCAGACGTCAAGTGTTAATTTAGGGCTCCTGCCGAGCGTGAGCCTGTCAGCGGCGAGGTTTGGAGGAGGGAGGTGAGCTCTTGCAGAAAATGACCCTTCTGGTCTGATTGTCTTCTGGCCCGCAGACTGGCACAGAGAGGAAAAACAAAGACATAGGGAGAGAGAGAGCAAGAGAGGTGGCTAAGTGCTAATGCACCTTGCAGCAATTAGAGGGGCTTACCTAACAGTGTGAACACAGCACGCAGAGACATGTACACAAACAGGTACACTCAGTAAAGTACACCCCCCAAACACAAGCCTTTTAAAAAAGCACACGTTGGGAAACCTAAGTACATCCCAACCAGCTGATGTCAGCACATGCACCAACAAAACTGGTCCCCTTTTGGAAAAACGTATTCAGCTAAACACGCGCACAAACCAACACACTCTTCCCCCGTGGATGATTTTCTACCACCATTTAGCTCGGTGATTAATTGGCCTGAGTTCACAACAGTGCAACCCTTTATTCTATAAAAGTTAAACAAAAAAAGACAGGCCTCTCTAAAGATTACAGCAGTACATTAACCACAGAGTGAACCATGAAATTGTTTTTTCACCTCCTGCAGTGTTGTGACTCCGTAGTGGTCTTTTCCAGTCACAGGAAATGTGCACCGGCAGTAGTGTTACATCACCAACAAACAAGAGAACATGACGTCTGGGCGGAGCTTTGCTTAGTAATGTTAGTAATGCAGAGCATCTTTGACCACCACAGACCAATATTAAAACAGCCACAGGTACAGTAGTGAGAGGTAATAGCTTTTGTTGCGATAATAGGTAATGCTGTTTTATTCTGCAAAAGAGTCAAGTTTTGCCAAGAGAGTCCAGTACATCATTCTATTCGCTGTGATAAAGAGGGTTTAGAGGGCTGTCACAATAGAACGAAAGGTTAATTTCATAATTATTTCAGTGTGAAAAATAAATAATGTAGCCTTTGCCGTTTCCACCATTTTCTAATTCGCTTGGAAATTCATTTTCTTTTCTTTTTTTTTTCACTCCACCTAACCCAATTCAATCGCTTGAGTTCATCTGTCTGTGTTATGCAAATCTGAGCGGCTGCGATTGAACCCATTTCAATACCTGGTTCAACTTATGAGCGGAGGGGCTGATAGAAAAGATGAATTCTTCCGTTTCAATGTGCCTCCCTTTTTCACCCAGCCGTGTGCTATCAAGGCTACCTTTTTACATGGTGCTCTCATATTTATTTTAGCCCATTGCACAATGCTGCTCTGGCAGTCAAATGTATGAATAAGGAGAGGGAGTTACTCTCTTTTTCTTTCTCGTACTCTACAGAGAGGCGAGGTCTGTACCTAAGATCATGGACACTAGCAGCAAAGACCAGAGAAGATAGTTTTGACAAAGTGAAAAGAGGGTTCATTAGACTCCAAGGATTGCCCAAATAACCACTGCCTGTGACTTTTTCAATCAAAGGAAGAAGACAAATTGCTTTGCACTGTAAACAATTTTGTCAGTACATCGCTGGTTTGCTGTCAGAGATGTGCTGACTACATGAATCTCTGTTCAGGGCTTTCACTGGCAGCCAGCGCTATAGGCTCAAGAAGGAGTAAGGTATGTGTCGTGTAATCCAACTTATCCCTAGGAGTGAGTCCGGGCAGCCAGGGCCACAGCAGGAGGCTAATAGACTAGCCCAGTGCAGCCCCCCTCAAGCTTGATGCATTGTGTCAAGGCCTTGTCTACTTCACGCACATTAAGGCTCACATGCCACAATTTCACACTACAGCAGGGGGACTGGCCCCCATCCCAGGCCCTGATTGGCCGGTGATGGATGGTGTTGACAGTTACAAGCCGAGTACCAAGTGGAGCAACACAAAGGTCAAGGTTGAAGCTGCTAGTGTGGTCTGGTTAACAATGGAGGGTCTCCATGGAAGGAAAATGCTGTTTATACTAAACACTAACTATGCATTGTGTGGTAATAGAACAAAGGAATTTAGTCATTTAATGCCACGTTTTTTAAGAAAGTGACGCATCAGCTCACTGCACTATATAGCTTCAGTACAACGTGACAAAAAACAATGAAAGTTAAAAAAAAAAAAAAGGTCTGAATATACAATAGCAAAGAAAATGAAAAGAGACAGATCTGTGCATTTGCATCTGGAAATCACTTTGTCTGTTGGCACATATCAGCGGACATTGGATTGTGTTCCACATCACTATCAGAGAAATAAAACAGTTGCTCCCGCTGCAGTGTCCTGCAGGAGTGAATTTTTTCAATATAGCACTTCAGGTTGAAGACATTTCTCCTGTCATTTTCCTTCAGTACTTCAGTGTAATTCTTTTTTTCTCTCCCCTCCATTTTTCCCCGGCGACTGCAGTATGTGGCAGTCTGAATTGTGTGTTATTACCCAGCAGGAGACAATATCATTACCACATATTTGCTGTCAAGGGTCTGCAAAGAATGGTGCTGTCTTGGGCCTCAGTGATCTAACAACCTCACACAGGGCTCCAGAATTACCCACTCCTGGCTGGGGGAAGTCAAACACTACCAGTTAGAGAGGGGAGTGAACAAAAGAGAGGTACCCTCTCTCTCCCCCTGTTTCCCTCTCCCTCTCTTGTGAAGATAGAAGGGGACACACCCCCTCCCCCTGCAAAACGGAGGATGCTATTCTCCAACGCCTTGATAGAAATATATGTTTGGTTCAAGTGTTGAGTGATATGAGGCTGGAAGGTAGATTTGGGCGGGCAGCATGCATGACAGTATGTCATTTCAGATAAAGAGACAAATTGCAATCTCTGCGGTGTACTATTTTTGTTGGATGAGCAGCTCATAATTACCAGTGCTTTAACTACCAGATTCAACTTCCGGATTCTACACTATATGCAGACACCAGAGTCAAACGGTGCTGAGGGAGTACAAAAAAAAGGAGGCAAGATCCTTTTCTGTTTTTCCTCTTAACGTATCACATTGTGACAGGGATTTCAGCAGTTTGAAACAGTTTGTGTAGATATGCTATATAATGTCCGAGGGAAATAGCTTGAGAATGGACAAACAATCCCTTTCGTGAAAACAACAATTCAGACTTTGTAACAATGTCTTTCTCATAAGACAAATAGAATTGTTATCATTTCCGTTGACAGCGTACAACAAACAGACCCAACAGTTATGCATACTGAGTGACAAAGCCATCTATTTTCTTTCCGGAAAAACAGGCAATACACATTCTGGCAATTGAACCACAAATGAGGAGTGAAAATTCAAACTTTCTCTTCCATCCGCGATCATTTTTATGAGCCATAGAAATATTTGATTGCTCTTGCATATCTCTGTATGCTTAAGGAGGCAGGCAACCAATACATAGTCATGTAAACAAAGTCTGGAGCTCCATATAAGCCTATCATTTAAGAATACAAGCAAATCAAGCTTGCGAACAATCAGGAGGTTCTTCTTCCAGTGCTTTGAAGATGTAAACAGAACCCCTTATTTAAGGTAAGATGTGGCTGTGCAATCCTTGATACACCTCTGCACTGAAACAAGGCTAGAGGCCTTGATTTTTCACAACAATAGGGGCCATCCCTTGAGAGCCACACATTTGTATTCATGAATGAAGGATCTATAGCGGTAAATTATGAGCTGCTTCATGTTTTTTGTTTTTTTGTATTTGTGAAATATTTGAAACTTGCAAACCATTTTAATAACCATATACAGTAGTATTCATGAACTACACATAATATACACTCTGTTCTACATTTCTGGAGTGTACACCATAGGGAAGTGGAGGGTCTCATTAATTAAATGTGATTAAATGAAATGGAATGTGAATACCAAGAATGATGAAAGAAAAGTATAGAATTTAAAGTCAAGCTGACGGTCAAAATGGTAAAGTATTTGCTGTGTTGTTCATGAACAAGGGATTTTCAGCTGCAGTCTAGTTAGAATTAGTTAGAAAGTTGGGTCGCATAGTATACATTTTACAATTTAGAATTTAATTAATGTGATTTCCCTTCATTCACCATCCTGCAAAGCGATATCCAAGATCATGCATCAGTCAGATACGGTATCTGACATGATATTAAATTTGAACAGAACACCTTACAAACACAAAGCACTCAAAGACATCAGCTGATAGGATGATATGAAAACGTTTTGAAATCGTTGCCACTAAATTAACCTGATCCTAATGGGATTTGAGGTAGATAACATGGAAAATTACTGTTTTCTTTTCAAGGCAATATACAAAATGGAAGCGCGACAAATTGATTTCTATTTCCTCCCCAGATGCCCTCCCCCATCCACGCATTTTCATAATTTGAGATGAGGCGATATGGCATTAATATTCCCTATCTTATCTTGTCACATCCTGAAATTGTTGGAGAGGATATGATTAGCTGAACAATAGCATGAGAAATGCACTTTATGAAGGCTATCCAGGTTTTTTATGACAAAGAGAGTGGAGAGGTGCAGAATGGGCCAGGAAGCAGACACGATGGCAGTCAATTGCCCTCATTTCTGGATCTTGATTTGTCAAAGCAGGCATTTAGAAGAGCCCAGGATTTGCCGACACATGTATGCCCACCGGTGCTGGCCATTCATACATGATTAGCATTTTATTATTGTTTATAGGCCATTTAGGGACTAGGAAGACGGCCTCCAGCCAATGGTGCAAGACAGCTCCAAAGCACAGTGTTTTGGACTGGTTAAATGCACCATTAAGCCTTTTAAAATGAGCTCCACCCGTCAGAGACTAAAAACAAACGTGGCTTTCTAGCTATCAATGGGCACCACTTAGAGGAAACAATGCCCTGTTGAGGCCCACCAGTTTCCTCATCAATGAACATCAAAGATGAATGAGCCCTGGCTGACAGCTTTGTTTTGACTCTGATACCCACAAAGCCCTGCTCAATATCATCCTGGTCCTGCTCCTCTGGGTTGCCCTAACAGGTGCGACCCCTCTTCTCAATGCACCATTTGACAAGACCAGGGATGGGTAGGGGTGGTGGGGGGCTTTGGTCCACATCCGCCTTAATCCATCCTACTATAAAAACACTTTGAAAAACAAACGTTTGTTTGGCTAAAGTCAAAGCCCTGGAGCCCGGGGCTCATCCGTCTGTCTGCCCAGCCTTTCTCCCCTTTATTCCTGGCCGTTTTTGTCAGAGCTTCAACTCTTCCCCACTCATTTGGACAGGACATTAAACAAGACCCGAGAGGATCTGATTCCCAGCCATTTCCCACAAGAGGAATACATACAGTTACAACAGCCAATTGTTTGGATTATGATAACAGTGCCTGAAGAAGAAGAAAGAGTGTAGAAGGGGTGGGGGAGGGGGAGTCCAATAATCTCACAGGCTAAAACTCAACAAAACAAAACCAAAAATACAAAAAAAAAAAACATCGGCATCAAAAGACACAGAGTGTGGATCAACCCTGATTATCATTCAAGTTACACTTTACAGGGGGAGCATTTTAAGCTGGTTAATTTCTGAGCTGCTCTTTCTACAGAGAGAATTGTGTGTCTTCTGCCAGTGATAGGCTCTACACTACTTCATGGGGAGATTAGAGCTCCTCCACTCAGGGATATAGAAAGGCCTTCAGCCTGGCAGAGAGACAGAGAGTGAGAGAGAGAGAGAGAGCGAGGGAGAGAGAGAGAGAGAGACAGTGTTGAGCATTTCAATTGAGAGTAACAAAGATAAGATGTAATGGCAGATCAATATGTGCTCTGTGGTGGCAGCTCCCTGAGAACTTGTCTCTCAGACTGTGTACTAAGAAGCCTTTACCCTGTGTACCCCATGGCTTCATTTCTCCACCGACCAGCTATCTATAGTGACTGTCTCTCAGTGACATCTCACACCAGGGCATGTTTAACCCCAGACACCACGCAAAACAGACAGTGAATATCTAAATAGGATCGCCTGTGGAATTTGCTATGATAAATCTCTCTAGGAAGCACCCAGTTTGAATATTTGATATCGCATCTGTCTTTGGCTACCTCAGGGGGCAAGGCAGCTATGATAAGGAATATTCAGGGGAGAGAAGTGATAAAAGAGTGTTAAATTCTTTTTTTTCATTGTGGGAGATGCATAGCAATAGTATTTGCACTCTGCCATGTCTGTGTGACTGAAGTAAAGTGTATAGGTAGTGTTCAGGATGTCATTTTTTTTGGGGGGGGGGTTAATTTGCTGTCCTTTGCATCAGTGCAGCATTTCATCATTCCACGATCATCAGATTCTCTGTCAATGCTGAGGCATCGTAAAAAAAAAAAAAAAAAGAAATGAAAATTCTTCTGTGCTTTTGAGAATCTTCACACTGAAAAGTGAGACACCTTGAACTCCTTTAATTTTCAGCCAGATAAACTGCTCCCGCAGCAAGCCATTATGTTTTAAGGAGAAGGAAAACTTTCACTCGTGTGCCCTCGCAGACATCGTTAACACACACAAGTGGGTTATGACTTCTCTCTTTTTCATGTTATTTCCAGCAGTCTATCATCGCAGCACACATCGTTCCATGTTTACCCCCGTCCTTCACATTTTAGCAACCTGCCTGCGTTGGTTGCTTTTGACACAACTGTGCCCCAATCAGAGGCAGATCATTAAAGCAGTAAATGCAGGGTATTGTCATGCTTGTTTGTTTTTATCCTGGGCAGCAGTTCAGAAAAAAGTAAAGGCTCCGAGCCAAACACAACCCTGATCATTGTGAACAAAACACTGGAAAAAAAGGAAAGTACTCAACAAAATCTGCATTTGTGGGCACAGCGCATGTACTGTAAAAGGCAACTGCAGTGCTTTGGTGAGGGGTGGGACACACTGGCTTCCTGTGTTTGCGTGCGTGCAACGATACACGCGTGCAAGTGTTTGTGTGCCCGTGTTGTGTGACAGCAGGCCTCGATGAGGAGGACTAGCAATCACTCCATTCAGCATCTGCTGCCACACAGCTCATATTGTCATTCCACAGTTTAAAGGAACCTTGAGCGGCTTCAAAGATCTTTTCAAAGCCTTAATCCTAATAGGTCGCGGTTTGTTCTGTCACATCAAAAAGGGGTGGGGAGAGGAGGTGGGGGGAATAATGCATCAGGGCTGGCAGAGATTCTTAAGGGCGGAAGATTGGCAGAGGATTTGCAGCGCGGGGAGGACTGAAATCTGAAATATCGGACACAGAATGCCTGCTGTAATAGATATGAAATAGGTCTTCTCAACAGCATGAAAGGCTGACATTTCCAGAAAGTTTGTCATGAGAAGGTCCTTTTATTCCCCTTCGTCTATCTGCGTTTGTACTGCCACCTTGTCCACAGTGGAAATTCGCAAGTGTCACTCTAACAGGTTATAGAATAGGATTGGACATTTTAGATATTTTTTCACCTCCACTTTCTCCTTTATTGAATGTTTAGAATTTCCGGTGAGAGACCAATTGAGCTGGAGCCATTTTAGAAAACTGCCTTCTGCATGGCACTCAAGGTACAAATTCTTACACAGTACTTGTTTCCGAACCCTGGTGTTGTAGCTTGTCGAATGACATCTGAGATTTTCAAGTGATCTTTACCCTTTCATAGCGTTACCATACTTTCTTTTACTATGTACATATATGATCAGAGGTGGGTTTCTTGATTAGCAGTATTACCCATGGTGCTTCAGGTCAAATCCAGTCCTGCCAAAGCATATAGTAGGCATGAGACATGCCGGACCATAAGTGTCACTTATGTGTTTGTATGTCACCTCTCTGACACTTTATCAGCTGGGAAGGCGTCTCATGCATTTCACCTGATTGACTCGACAGACAAAGACAACTTGCCCATGTTTCAACAGTTCACAAGTGTCTGGCTAATTAGGTGCTCATGGGAAACCGGGCATTGATTTTCTGTCAGTGTGTCCGTCCCCTAAAAAGGAATAGGGTTGTTTGTCTTTTTCTAATGATGCACCATGTGCCATTGATATCAGCGATAAAACAGGCTCGGGGTGAAACATAAGCAAACCCGAACACGCTATTCTCGTGGGAACCCATATATAATGATGGCCTTTAATTGTATGGGTTTTTTTTTTTTTTTTGCTAAATAGGTAGACTGTGATTGTAAGTGTAGTGGGAAGTAAACAAAGTTTTTTTGTGGATGGAAATGGACTGAGTTGTCTGACAAAAACATATCTTTTCAGCTCTGTAAAGGCGTGAAATCCCTCTTGTGCTTGTTATTTCACACTCCTGTGGCTCTAAGTTGGACCAGTAGTAGCATGGTAAACAAACAAACACATGTGTACTGACACAAACTAACCACGCGCGCGCACATACACACACACACACACACACACACTCACACATACTCACATCACATCGTGAAGTGAGGAGGGTTTGGCAGAGAACTTACTAATGACCTCAAATTTACAGTATCCTCACTGAAACATAGAATATGAATGATGAAATCACACATTTTTGCAAGTTATTCCCAATGTGTCCGAGGTAGTAGTATATTTCTATCACAGGCAGAGTGAGATGGTATTTTTCTAGAATTTTGAAATGACCTAGGGTGTCTTCTGTCCTCCATACATTCTGTACGAGATTGGAAAACATGGATTTACCAAGCACAGAGAAAACTGTCATGTATAAATAATGGTTTCGGTATCAGAGCAGACAGTGCACCAGCCACCTGCTGATCCAACCACACACAGGTACAGCCAGCCTGGGTGACACAGGGCTGGAGACATGGGCATTCAATCTGCCAGCAAACTAATCAGTGAAAGGGATGAACTCCAAGCTTATCAGAAGGGGTCATGGATGTAGGTGGAGGAGGCAGCAGTGGGAGAGCAGGGATGTTTTGCAGAGCCACAGCAGGGTGACAGGGGCCCTAGAATGGGAAAATTCAGAAATCTCAATGTAGGAGGTTGGAAGAGCACAACCCTCAAGAAGGTGAAGAAAGCTTGACTGTCTACCACCCACACATTACCTGAACGTGTCAGAGTCTGACGCTAACACCTTCAGCTTTACTATGATATCATAAATGCCAGGTTCACTTGCCTTGTAATGGATCTGGCAGCCCCTGTATTATTTGTAATGGATACTTATGAGTCTAAACACAGCATCATGGTAAAAAGCTGTACATACCACGACTTGAAAATGGTAAAGTGTAATAAATATTTGAAAGAGATCTTACCAGAATTGCTCAAGCCTCATTGAATCCCATTTCGGATACAGCACAAGCAGGCTTAAGTATTGCATTGTCTCTCAAGCACTACCCTGTTCAAAAATAACAATTCATTTCACTAGATAAATGTCTGTCTTTGAAATACAAGGCCCTAGATCGAACAGTTTGTCTTTAAATTCAACAATGTTCTTTTGCCTCGGCACAGTGATGCACCATTGAATGGAGGCATTATTTCAGCTCTTTAACTGATCACCACTGGAAACCATTCAGTATCAGCATTTAAAGGTGCAAGACTGTAATTCAGGAGGTAATTTCACATCTTAACAGAAACCAATTAAAGGGACGGACATTTCAATTAAACGTCCCCTGGCTTGTCAGCACAGTGTCAGACCACAAGTGAAATTGGAATCAGATTACAGAGTAAGAACCTGAAGAAGTATTTTTCAGCGACACATGGATCACGCATTCCAGATAGAGACCTGTGTTATGCACACTGCATAAAAGAATAGCCTGTCTTTGCCCATGTTAGCGATTTAATTCTCCCTCCTTATTAATTTCACAGCAGATTACCTGAGAAGATACAAAATGCTGTCAGCAAAGAGTTTTAATTAAGTATGGGGTATGTTGCTATGAGTACCTTATGTGAAACTGCTGCCTTATAATGCTCTTGTTTTAATTACTTCAGAGTGCTCCCTCATTAACCTCTATGGAGATGTGCTCCAAACTACAGTGTGCATTACAAACACTAGACTCAGAAATTGCCTATATCCATACACCGAGCTTTGCATTTGTCCTCTTGCAAACCTAAGTTTTGTGCAGAATCTGTCAGAACAAACACGGGTCTATAATAATTTTGGCACGTGCAAAAAAATATAAAATCATTCTGCTCTTTTTAATTACAGACATAGACATTGCGGTTGAGGGTACTGAGCTTTGAACATGTTAATTGTGTGATAACCTTGGTAGCTTAGGGTGCTATGACAACCCCCGGTGGGAGCTTAAATTGCTGCCACTGGTTTGTGGCTTATTTATTGGAACTGCTGGGGGAGAAAAAAAATGGCATCAACATTTCTAATATTTTACCAGTTAGAGTAGTATATATATTTGGTTCCTAGAAAATATATGACTTTAAAATTAAGCCAATGCATTTTTAATGGTTTAGAATAGAAATCCACAGCAAGTAAATTTTAAAATCAAAATTGAACAAACAGCAAGATAAAACTACAAAATCTGTATTTTATTTTTTAAAATAATAACAAAAAACAGCATTAGTCTATGGGTCTGTAAATTCAGGCACAATGTGGTTTGTTTCATCATTTTTATTGCTCTGTTGCTCATATGTCAAGCAACTGTGGGTGGTCTCCACTAAAAAAAAAAAAAAAGAAGAAGAAGAAACGAACGAATGGGCAAAAAACAGCAGCCCAATGGACATTTCTCTTTGATCCTTTTCACCCTGAAGTTTCTGAATTGTCCGAGCTGGGTTTTTTTTTTTTAATGCCTCAACACTGGGCTACTATTCATAATTCGTGGCCGAATAACTGTGCCACTGTCCACCCCAACACCTTAATGTGACTGAACAGGATACATTAGCTTTTAATGGCACTTAATTGTACAAAAAGGAAATCCATAACCACATAAGGAGAAAAGTCAAGTATTTCCAAGCTCTTTATAAGAACAATTTAGAGCAGACAAGTGCTTTTCAAACCTTGGATTGGAATCAGTCCGACAGCCTTGTTCTGAGAAGGACCGTTTGCATTTGTAAGGCTACAGTGCCACCATTTGGTCGTCAGGTGCTTACTTGTGCTGCCAGGGGCCTGGCAATTGGCAAATCCAGGACTTGACGGAAAAAGAATGAATTATGTTGGGTTTATGTGTGGGGACGTCTTGTTTTGTAATGAATGATCGCACTCGAGAACAGTTGGCACAGTAATTGTGAAATCCTACAGTGAACTATCTCTGCCATTGAAGAGTAGCGCTCTATAGTGCACTGTAAAGTTGAACTGTTTTAGCCTATGGTATGTTATTTCAGAAATGAGTTGGATGAGCAGGTGCAAGATTTTGAGAGGGAAGTAAACACCCAGTCGAGCTGTTATTGTTGATAGATTACTGTACAGTAGGTCCATGCCATCTTAGATAATGAGCAATAACCTGCACTTGAAGAACAGGGGAGGTTTGCCAAGAAGGAATGGTGATTACAGTCAATTAAGACTGATGACAAAGCACCAACAATAACCCTGTGTGTGTGTGTGTGTGTGTGTGTGTGTGTGTGTGTGTGTGTGTGTGTGTGTGTGTGTGTGTGTGTGTG
>JAPTHA010000016.1:9799136-9815241 GCA_029814585.1 Gymnapogon annona | reverse complement strand
GTGTGTGTGTGTGTGTGTGTGTGTGTGTGTGTGTGTGTGTGTGTGTGTGTGTGTGTGTGTGTGTGTGTATTTTTTTTAATTTATTTTACTGGAAATATACAAACCTTTTTTGTGAGGACTTTACTTACTGAGCTCTAATATTAGTACAAAAGTTAGTGCCAATATACAACCTTGAGTCTTTTCATATAGTTCTCATCAATAACATATAATTCATTTTACACTTAACTTACTTATATTGATATTATTGCTTTACTAAGGGGATATTGGCTAATTCTTAAAACCAAAACAGACATAATATTTATCTTTTATCCATATATCGCTTGAGCTCCTGGAATCCTCATATGGTCATTGCAAAGGCTTAGGCGCCATCTCCTGGTCAGGTTTATTTTATTTTAAGATTCCAAGACATGTCTCGTTTGCTGATTTTGTAACATAAAACGAAGCCATCCTGTATATAATTAATTCTAAGTGTAAAAACAGTTCTATTATATTCTAATATGTTTCAGGAGAGTGCGCTGGAACATGAGTATATTTATTTCTTATATTTGTAGATTTATCTATAGTAATGTAGGTCTTTTCAGTCCCAAACTTGAACTCTATTTTAACTCTCTAGTCTAAGCCTCGTCATCAGTGAGATATGTCTAAGATGTGTAAATAAAACAATTTTCCCAGCTTAGTCTCAAAATTAATTGCCTCTGAAATAAGGCAGATAGGTTCAGACAAGCGAAAATAGGAGATTGCACAGAATGTCAGTTTATTAAGGTTGATTAACGAATGCATCCAATTTCTTCTAACTTAAGATTCAGCTCAGAATATGAACACTTTTTTCATTTCCATGATGGAATTTGCAGTTTGCACAATCATGTAGAACAAATTATTTTGAAAATCCATTAAAGTCATGAGTACACTGTTCAATTTAACACAACCCTAAATTTACTTCAACTGCAGGAGAGCTCTCCTTTTTAGAAATGCTCTCCTTTTTAGAAATGTCCTTATATTCATTCATTATAACTTTTGGTTTACAGTGTCAAGTGGCAGAGGCTTGAATGAGCAGCATGAGCACAGAGGGTGCGACGCTAAATAATTCAGGTGTCTTTAATCTGCAATGTATGTTCCTTCGTTCTTTCATAACAAACTAGTCATGACTGATGCCTTTAGGAGTTAGTGATAGGTAGACAAGACTTTATTACAGACTTTGGCAATGTATCAAAGCTGCAGTAAATTATTATTATAGTTTAGGCTTGTGTCCAAATAGCTCAGTTGGTAAGGCACCAGTCTGGTGCCTAGAGAACCTGGGTTCGATTCCTGGCATGTTGGCCTGTTGAGTTGTGTCAGGAAGGGCATCCAATGTAAAAACTCCTGCCAAATCAAATATGCGAATTGGATTCGCTGTGGCGACCCCAGAGGGGAAAAAGCTGAAAGATTTGTGTGTGGTGGTGTCTAAAAAAATATGGAAACTATTCAGTCAAATTCTCATCCAGTGTTACCACACATTATGTATTGTTTCACAAACGCTAGCACAAGTGAATCCACAGTAGTTTTGAAATGTAAATTACTATACTTGTCAAAAGCGCCTTTGCCCTGAGTAGCAGGGATAGGCTCCAGTGACCCCCATGACCCTGCAAAGGATGCAGTGGGTTTGGAAGATGAATGAATGAATGAAAGACAAAAGTTATTTGACAGACTAATTTATGATTCATATAATTGTTAGTGACTTTCTTTCATTTCATGATTGTTTACACAATAAGGTCAATTCAATGAAGAGAGAGAGATTCAGATTCAGATTTCCTTTATTTGTCATTGCACAGACCAATGATCTGACAACGAAACGTCATAAAGCAGCACAGAAAAAAAAGAGCAGAGCAGATACACAACAAAATTGAAATTCTTGCACAACATCAACAATATATACAGTATACATGATTGAAGTATGTAGCTGTAGTATGTAGTTATATTGTATTGAAGTTGATAATGATGACGAGGGGCAGTGATGAAGTACAATCAGTCAAGTTTTTGTAGTGTATAAGTAGTTTAAAAAAGTATGTCATACAGAAAATATTAAAATTATATAAACTAAAGAAACACATGGAAAATATCACCAAGGAAATATGCCTGGAGTTGATATATAAGGGAGAAAAAAAATAACTCAAGAGATTCTTGATTATAGTGGCAGTGTAGTTACTCTTCTGCATTTCTTGTTTAACTTAAAGAAAAAAGCACATATCATCAAAGGCTCTGTAATAAAGGCTTTACTTTGGGGTAATGTGGACTTTGGCTTTCATTCTATTCCATTCCTTTCCATGTTGTAGTCTGTTCAGACTGGACACCAGGGGGCGCTTGGGGGCCGTTATTGTGAGACCACCTGCTTTAACCAAACCTCGGGTCAGTGATGTTAGTATTTACACTCCCTTTGTTTAGAAAGGCTTTGTCTGCAACGTGAAATTTTCACGTCTAAATCAAGACAATATATAAAAGTCATTATTTTCAATTTCTTAACGAGTATGAATGTTGAGTGTGTGTGTGTTAGAGGGGTTGTGTTGATGCACAAAGGAGAGGAGACTGAGCTGGAGAAGCAAAGGGAAGTATAAAACGATGACTCGTTTATTTGAATGGATCAAAAAAAAAACACACACACACACACCAGTCAGTGGATGGTGAAGCGGTTATAAACAAGGAGGCGTATTCATAGCATTTGACCACTCCTCTCTGTCAACCTGCACTTCCGTGTTTACACACCCACAAAAAAAAAAAAAAAAAAAAAACAGGACACTAGCGGTCGTCGGCCGAATGTTTACCCAGCAAGCATCGAGTTAGAGCGGTGGTGAGGAAAGTGACAGTCACACTGGAGGGTTGGTGTATGGTGAAGCACAGGTGATCTGAGTTCCCACAATTGCATTTTACAGCGGAATGTTCACTCGAAGGCAGCATGGAGACGTCAAGAAATCTACACAGAAAGTTTTGGACCCAAAGAAGGATGTACTGACCCGGTTGAAACACCTCCGGGCACTGTTAGGTGAGAGAAATGTCATTGGGCTTTTTTTTTTTTTTTTTGATGCAGCGTCGCCGACGCTTAGCTAGTTGGGCGAAAGCTAGCTCACATCAGCCGACAGCTAACGTCAGACAAGGCGTCAGGTTAGCCGGCGGGCTGTCACTGCGGTTACTACACTGAGCTAAATGACAGGCTACGTCCACCTTTAAAATGGGAAAATCTCAATTCACATTTGAAGTGTACACCAAATGCAACCAGGGTTTAAAATATTTTTTCACGTCGGCTAATATCAGACATGCCTCAGTGTTATAAGGCATGAATGCTAGCTACTGTTAGCCTTTTGCGGCTAGCTAGCCTTTTCAGTGTTGGCTAACTGATGCTGCCCTGTCAGAGCATCAGTCGATCTGAAGCTCATATTTAATACATTTTGTTGTTGTCATATATGTTCAGGGCGGTTGCATAGCGCAATGACTGTCTTCCACAATAATGAGTTATAAAATCCTAAGTGGGCATTTTTTATTTTTTTAATTTTATTGAAATAACAGCAAGGGCTTTACTTTAGCCAGTTGTCTGGTTGATGGTTGAGCCTTTGCTGTATCTCTGCACCAGGGACGTTGATATGAAATAGAGTAAAAACATGTTGATGTGTCATTCTGCTACAGTTGTTTTGTCTTTATGGCCCAGGAAGTGCCTTTTTTTATGGCAGTCATAAACACGTTGTGTAGGTGTTGTGCTGCCCCTGTTACCATCCCTATAATACCTAGAATTACCCCTAGTATGTTTCTTAATAGCGTATCGTCTAATCCATATCATACTTTGAATAATACAATCTTTTAAGTCCAAAAACTACGATAATTATTTTAAGCATTCATGTTGTCATAATGTAATTCTTAATGAAAATGTAAGTAAAATGTCAGGTTTCAACTGCCCATGAATGCCCATCTACAAATTTGCCTTCCTACAACATCATAGGTAGTTTAAGTCTTTGCTCACGTTAAATATTACACACAAGTATTAAATTGCATCACAATTAAAAGACTTTGCTAAATATGAAGTATGTTGATTGTAATAATTTTTTGTTTCATTCTGTTACTTTCACGCTTTACAGAACACTAGTTAACGCATTGATAATTACTGTAGTCAGTTGTAGAAAATTCACATTACAACTATTCTATTAAATATGTGAAATGTTTGTTGCATGATTTCACTGAAGTAAGTCTATTTTGTTCCAAGTGAAAGAGTTCTTTAAAGGATTGTTGTCTGGCACTTATGTAGGTCTAACACTTTTGTAATGTATAGCGTTTCAGAGACAGAACAAGGTCACTAGGTACTTTGGGGAATGTGTGTAAAGGAAGAAGGTTGTCAAGAGGGAATCAGAGTAACTAAGGGGTCAAACTCCATTGAATTCATTATAAGTACATACTACAATGTGTTTTTTGTGTATGTCGGCCACACACGATAAGACAATTTTTCTGAATTTGTATAGATCTTTCGTCTGGATTCTGTGGCTTTACTTTAAATGTATAGACTAATACAATCTTCAGCTGTGACAACCTTCTACTGGTATGTTGTGGTGTATTTACCTGCAAAGATACTACCCACATTGTGTACTTTCTTATTTCTTTTTTGGATTGTAATGTGTGGCACATTTCTGGATGTGGACCGTTTGGATTTGACTAGCCCAGTATCAGCTTTTTTGAAGGTCATAAAAGAGATCTTCAGGATGTGTGGCAAGACTATATAAACATAAGTCTGGCTACATGGACGGCTCATTTTTTCTATTTTGTCCTGTTCTGAGTCAACAGGAATTAATTAACACAGGTATGCACATGCTACACGAACCTACACACAGGAGGAAGCACATGCTTTCACAACATCTCTTATAATACCTCCCTAAAAGCTTTACATGATGTATTTATTAATGTTTTTAGAAAGTAACTTCCATGAAACAGTGGTAAATTGTTCTCTTAGTTCTCTTTTTTTACTCCAACTCCCCTAACCACTGCTGTCTCACATAATAAAGAGGATGGTGAAACTTGAATGGCCTGCAACTACAAGCAGCAAATCTTTCATTGTTTATATTTTATAGCATTAAGTACTAAGTGTAGTCAATGCACCATTCACATTTGAATCATCTGTGATTACATTCATATTTATATAGTTATTGTAGCCTGATGGCTATTAACAGTGAACATTTTAAAGTGTTCAGATACTTGCTTCTCAAAGACATGAACTGTTAACCTTGAGAATTGTTAACCTTCAGGTCATGTGTGAGAGTCATGTGTTAGTGTGATTCATGCTTGATTGTAACCTTTACATAGTGGTGTGTTTGTTGTTATATTGATAAATGCATAGTGGCACAGAAACCTCTGCACACAATGTGAAAGTCAAAGTGCTTCATAATGATTTAGTTATAAGGTGAGATAAATGTTTTGGAAGTTAGTGTGGTGTCATCGTTCTGCTGTCAGTGTGCACCTTCAATGTCAAGAAGACAAAGTCGAGGTCAATACAAAGTTCTGGCATTCTGCATGTCCTCTGTGTTTTTCTTTCCTGTATGTGCAGTTATAGATAAGCCTTGTCTGTTTGTCCAGCAGCTGATAGAAATGCCTACATGTTCATGTCCCTCGACCTCGCTGATTTCTCTGTTTTCAGCGAAGGAAGGATTTCCTCCTGGTGGTGCTGGTTCCTATGTGGACAGGAAATAGTGTTGAGAGATGGAGTACTGTGGAGGACAGGACAGAAACTACATTATAGGCTGATTTTTTTGCAGATTAATAACAGGATTTTGTAAACCAGGAGTAAATGTGTATATGAAAAATAGTTTACTTTCAACAAGAATAAAATGTTGTTTTACATCTGCATTACTGTTGTTAATACACAATAGTGAGTTAATACGAAAATACAGATCAGAGTCAGAATAATCCCAGGCTGATTTAGGTGATTTAGTGTCTCATGTTTCAAGATGTAACTCTGTTGTTGTGTAAAATTGTGTGTGTCAGCAAGTAAGGCCTGTACTCCACCGGTCCCAAATACTCCTGCTCTGTAAAGTTTGACTCAAATGTTAGATATACGTTTTCATTGTGTGTGTAACTGTGTTATATTGAAACCAGACATTTCTTTAACCAGCTTGTTGAATCTAGTTGCACTATTTGTGGTATTGTAGTTGAAGGGGCAGTTTGTGTTGTGGGCTATTTTCAGAGTGGCCCTACATTGGTTTTCTGTTCACTGAGCAGATCTGTGGGATAGAGTGTGAAAGCTGCTGCATGTTAATTTGCTGGTCATGCCTGGCTGGATTTGGCTGTTGTTAATTACAGGAACCGAGCAAACCACCTGATCACTTGCTGCTTCTCTCACTGAAAGGACAAGTGGCTACTCTGGTCTGTTTTCTCCTCCAAGTCCCTCTCAGTTCAGAAACATTCCAAAATATTCACTACTGGTACATAAGAAATGTAGAAAATACAGATCTTTAGTTTTATTTTTCAAGGGTCAACTACGTTTTTGCACATTCTCTGCTATTTTTACAACATAACAGTCAAATGTTGAAATCAAGAGGCTCTGCACTCAACAGAGAGCAGGTCATTGAAGAGAAGCTGTCTTCTCTTACTCCTGACAGTTTATTTGGACTGACGGGGGAAGGTGTTATCAGAGCAGGCTGCCTACATTGTCATGTGTGTTGTTCCTAGTCCTGCTGAGATAATTATTAGAACCAAGTGCACTGACATCACTCGGAAGTGTAAGAAGAACACAAGTTTTTACTTTCGCATATATGCGAAAGTAAAAACTTCCTAGTGATGTTATATATGCTGATGGAGATTTGCACTAAAAAGCAAATGTGTGGCGATATTTAAATATCCAGGTTTTTTTTGTCAAGGTTCTGATGCACATACAGTGAGAGTACAACGTTTTCCTAAGTATGACCGAAGTGCAAAGCAATAGCACACACACCTTATAGGATGAAAGTGTCTACCGCTCAGGTCTGACCATAGAGTTCTGTCACTACAAATGTCATGTCTCTGTGCATCCACTTAGAGCAGTATAGTTCACAGTAGAAATGCATTTGCTCTGTGTGTTTTTGGTAATACTTAGTAAATTTGCATATTTTTTTCTTTTGCTAATTTGCAGTGCCATAGTAAATCTGCCTTCTTCTATCCACTCATTTCTGTCATTGTCGTACAAGGTGTTCAAGTTCATTGCCCAATTTTATTCTAATTATTCACTCACTCATATCTTGACTGTTGCGTCCAAATAACCCAATGTTCACATGCCACAAACATGCTTACATGTATTAGGTCCAAATGTTAGTTTCATTCTACGAAATGATACAAATCTACATGATTGAGTGTAAATCTGAATATTTATCATGGAAATAACCTAGAATACATTTGAGAGATGTTTCATCATCATGTACCTTCTGCATCTGACTTCTTAATCATGGAGTTTGGACCCGAGTAAGTGGTATTTGGACTAATCACCTATCAATCATCTAATCAACTTTACAAAAAGCATAATTCTTCATAGGTGTTTGTTACCTTTTGTCCTCATCAGTCATTATAATTATACTCTGCTCAGGGCTGTTAGTGAACTGCATGGGTATAACAGTGCACGAGTGCAAGTGTTGATACTGATAACACCCAGCTATGTTTGTTTGTGAGCCCTCGTGAGTTTCAAGTTGAAGATAAGGCTTTTTGCAAGAGAGATGCTTACTGATAAAGAAAAAGAGACAGAAAAGTACTTCTCTACATGAGTGATGTTGAGGTCAGGGTCAACTCAATGCGCTGCAGTTAGAAGAGGAAATCACAAGGTGAAGCAGCGGTGGAGACAATAAGCACAAGATTGGAAGGGCTCTTAAAAGGTCCTCTGTGTGGCTGAAGCAAAGGCTGAGATCACTCGACTTCTGATTCTCCCTTTTGCAAAACACTCACTTTCTACTTGTGAATAACTCCAGCCTCTTGCCACATTTTTTCCCATGCTATTTAGGTATGATATCCAAACTAAAGCCCCCCCCCCCAGCACAGCTCATTGGATACATGACAGTAAAGCATAAATACATTATTGACAACAGGGTCATAAGGCCGTTTGTCATTTTTCAGCATAAAATATTTCACAAAAAAGTTAATGAAGTATGGATCAATGTTGTTGTTTTTTTCAACACATCTAAAGCCAACATACCGGTGCTGTTAAAGCTGCAGTGCTTTTTAAGCATCACAGGGTAAAACATCCACAATTATCCTTCAGCATATTGTGATTGAAGTGGCCCTGGATGACAGAGACATTTGCATCTAATCATTGCATATATTTTTAAACTGTAAATAAGTGTCCACTGTGATGCAGACCAATTATATTCCATCAGACCCAACCTGGACACAGCTCTTTTGCTCTACCTCATGTCTCAAGAGAGCAACTTGTTGAAGTTGGTTCATTTTAATGACAGCGTGAAGCAGCACCAGATCTTTTATTTTTAGATTAAATTGTAGATGTGGAATGAGAGAAAGGATACAGAAGCAATGTGTGTATTTTCTGCCGTTTTCCCGTCAGGTTTCTGCACCTGAACCTTTAAAGTATGTCTGAATACAGTTAAAATTCTGAAACTCTGACACTTTTTTTTTTTTTTAAATATCATCAGACTTTACTTCATAAGTAGAGAAAAACATCTTTCTTTGTCTGTACTATTAGGTCTGTTAACTATTTAAACACTGCTGTTTGCTGTTGGGATTGGATGACACTTGATAGGTCTTGGTCTCGTGTTGCCTGGAACAACAATAGAAGCCTCTGTCGTTACAGTCCTGGCATTCAGCATCATAGATCTTGCCTGTAGGCTGAGCTCTGCAGAGCTGTTTCAGGGGAGAAATTGCAATGACGAAATGAGAATTGAGGCACATAAATAGGTATTCGATTCCTAGAATTTGCAAATGGGATAATATTACAGCTTCATGCCTTTGTGAGCATTGTAAATAACGGGATTAAGCTTCATGTTGTGTATCTCTTCTGCTCTGTTCTTTTTTTTTCTACTCTTTGTGTTGTGCTGCTGTGTCTGAAATTTCCCCTCGCGGGACGAATAAAGGTATATTCAATTCAATTTGGATTCAATGGAGTTTTACAGCTTTGGGGTAAACACATTCATTCACATTTAGTCACAATAAATACAAACCCCTAATAAGCCATCGTTGGCTGACATTGTGGTCTATAAGTTGAATAATGTCTATTGCTATGTTGTTTGTGAGTGTCAAGCCCCAGGACATTTTTTTATTTTCATTCCAACACCTAAAAAACCTCAATAAGATGAACCTTAAAGGTACCAGTGAAAGCAAAAGATAACTAAAGGAGAAGGCGGATGCTTCTGTAAAACTGAGATATCCACTAACGCTTGTCAGAAAGCAGGTGTTTGTAAATTGCCATGTGTTGAACCACTAGTGTGGGAGTGATGAAATGTAGTCACTACAAGGATAATGAGTAATTTGTTGTTGTGTTAACAATTGACTCGAATGGTTTGACAATACATATAGTTATGTATATGTAATTAAGGTTTTCTGTGCCATTACTACACAATAGCATATATGTTATGGCTCTTTTTGGCTAAGGGATAAAAAATAAAGGGAGTAAATGGCAGTTTGAGTTTCAGTCTCACTTATACAACATTACAGCACTGTCAAGATAAGAATTTGACAATATAAAACCAAGATTAGGGACCATTATAGATGCAAAATATGCCGTGATCAAGCTGTATATGCAGATGTCAGACATAATGCCTATTTTTTTGAAGCTTACTGCTGTTAGCTTTGCTAAACCTGCAGAAAAAATCAGTGAAACAGACTTTCAGTCACCTTAACTTATCGAAGAGCAAACACTGTAATGGGTCTTAAGAGAGATAAATGTTGAAACATGCCCCTGGAGGTTACGTAACCAATACTAGTATGTTCATCACTGTTCAGTTACATCCTCCATATATACTTTAACTAAAACTATGGGATATGAGACATTTTTTGCATAAATAAACGACTTGTCACCCCTCTATAAATGTGTTTTTCATAAGTATATAGTTATGTTTTGTATGCAGTTATGTGTTTCAAAACTGCAATGGTGCCTCTGTTTTGTGCAGACTTTTTCCCCGTCATGTGTTTCAAAGCTTATGAAACCTATTTTGTTCAAACTCTACAAATGTCACATGGTTTTGAATGAAAAGCTTTTTTCAGCTGCTGTCCTACTTTAGAGCTTGAGATAGGAAGACACCAGCGCGTTGTGCTACTGTTCTGCGGTGGATCATATCTGTGTGATTTTGCACACATGAAAAACCAGTCTGTCTAGTTTGGCTCTTTACCCGTCCTCCTCTACTAATAGCTAACCTTTGCTCATGGCCTGTGGTTTATTCAAGCACCACCATTTTTTTTTTCAATAATTGAGCTCAGTTTGGTCTTCCATTTTGTGTTGTGCCTTTTTCACCCTGCCTGTGTTTCCGACTTTCAATTTCACTGAGAAACTTGTCTAAATGCTACTGGCAGAGAGGCCACTAGATGGTTGCTATGTGCATCTCTAAGAGACATGATGACATGGCAAGTGCGTGTGTCACAAGCTGATGCATGGATTTTTAGAGGTCAATTTGTTCCTGTTTTATATCTTGTCATTGGTCAGGCTGACTGTCCATAGTGGCCACAGTGATCCTCATGTGAGTAGGCAGTGTTTTGACACTCCTGACAGGCAGTCTGCAGGTGATGGCGGAGATGGCTTACATGAAATGAAGACCATACAATATTTATACCCACCTCGTCTTTTAATTGTGGTTAACATAGCATGCTCATTTTTTTTAAAGTTGTCATATTTTTTTATTTATCTTCAGAAAGTTTCTAATTGACCTAAATGTTTGTGTTATGGTTATTTGTGATAAGGGGCTGTATAAATACAATTGAATTGAACAAAACCTAGTCTATATTTGCCTTCGTAACCGAATAAACAAAGAGTATATGACAGAAATTTTGTCACTTAGATTTCAATATGGTCATTTTCAGAGACATCCCCCTCTGATGTTCTACCTGCATTGGCACTTTTGATTTTACAAGGAAATCGCTGTAACCTGTGCTCCCTGAAGAGAAAGCGTCAAAGACGCCAGTTTACCTCTTCTCCTCAACGTTAAGCAGCTGAGATAACCCACTCTGTAATGTGTGAGCTCAGACTGTGATAAGGTCAGGCTTTGCCAGGTCTACCATGACCGTTTCGCACTGTGATCTGTATAGACTCAGAGGCCCCAATCTGCTACACAGCTAGACACTGACAGCCAGTTGAGAGGCACTCGTGCAGTGCTTGGCACAGTGGCATCATAATAAAATTATTTGCACCAGAAGTATTCTCTTTGCAAAGAAGAGCCTTTAAAAAAATCAAAAACATTTCATGAATCTGTTTGAATGATTTAATTAGTTGCAATTATAAATGACTCTGCTCTAGCATTTATCCTGAACTTCACATTACTTTAAGCTTGTTGACATTTTATTTCATGGTAAGAGGGTGAAGTTATACCTCCTGTTCCTCTGTTACCCAAAAGAGGGCAGGATGTTTGGCTAAATTCTTTAACCTGACATGAATCATTCTGTTTGTGATTACTCAGAAATGATGGCTCTAAATCAGCCACCCAATGACACGTTTACAGGGTTCACTGCTGTACTTCGTCTCAAGCTAAATGTTTTGTAAGCTAATCCAACCCACAAGATAAGTCGCTTGTTAGTGCAAATAAGTCAGCTGCCACGATAAGAAACATCAGTTTGTCCCAAGTGCCGACTTATGATTGACACCTCCAGAATGGCACAGGGTGAAGCATATTCAGTATTAGTAGCATCTGTGTGTCAACAAGGCCTCCAATGCAGCTCATATTACTGTCTTTTGTAACTCTGTAAACCGCATCATGTGACACACACTGTTTAGCCGGTTGCAGTAGATTTATGATTAACCTTCTTTCACTGTTGTCAAATATCAACCACCTCATCCAGCCATCAGCCACATAGCACTGGCTCTGATGTTTTTACTTGTTTATTTTTTATTCCTCGTCACTCATTACCCCCTTTTCTCTTTTCAGTACACTGACTAAAACCTACTTTGAAACACAGATCATTTAATTAGGTTTAACATTAGATGTAAAACACTTTGGTTTCGTGTCATTTTGTGAAGTGCTGTGTATAGCACATCAATGGTGCATCCACTAATTTGCACATTAACTAACACCCCTGTATCTTTACAATGTTTTGGCTTCCTTCGGTCTTCCTCGCTTAAAGAGTTCTCTGTGTCAAATCAGAGCATACTGCCAAAAAACATTTAGCTCTCTTCCCTTTGCTCAGCTCCATTCTGGCAAGAACATAGTGCACCTGCAGTATAAGCTAGCCCAGAGCTAATGCAAATGAGTGTGTGTCTGATCAAAGGCCTGATTAGGGTTCTTTTGAGAATGACATGGCATGTTAATGATCCTGCTTGGGGTTGTATAAACAGCATATATTTAAAGGTTAAATGTGATTTGACACACCCTGGGACATTTAAATGTGGGTCCTGATTACTGCAGGTGTTGTATGCTGATTAAGTTTGAGCAGGAAGCTGTGGACAGAATAGCCCATTTGGATTGTGTAAATATACCATAGGCTTCAGCTGACTACATGACCTTCACCCTTCTGGCTAACATGCTCAATGTGGACCATGAAGTGTGTACTCTCTTTGCACTTGCTAGGCAAATATAGTTTGAAGTCATTTTGTTAGAGTTGTGAGCAACACGGTGGAAAACCTTTTATATGAAGCTCTCAATGTGCAGCTTCACCATAAGTAATCTTCCCACTCTGGTGACTAGCTGCACTTATTGGTAGTTCCAACAAAGGCGTGTGAAAGAGTAAATTATTGATTGTGTTGTTGCACAGCAGTCATGCCTCACACCACAAAAGACCCAGTAGTAGTAGCAGAGCTGGGCGATCTAGCCAAAAGATCAATATTTCAATGTTGTGATGATTCATTATTTGAAGCACAATTTTCTCACCTCTTGCACAATGTAGGTGAGTTATAACCATATTAGGACACATCTTCCTCTAGTCTTCCTTGGACCGGATGCCCAGGCGATGTGAGATGTTTTTTTGTGTTTATCTGATCTAAAACTAAATTTTCCATCATTGGGGAAAAACAGTATTATTATGTTTTGACAATATCTACATGAAGAAAGTGTGAATGCACCCTTTCCTGACATCTGTGACAGCCATCATTTTTTCCATGAATCACTACAATGGCAATCAAATTGATCTGCCCAAGTTTTGTAATGAGTTGAAACTGTTTTTACACTGCAACTCTAAAACATCTGTCCACGGGTTAAATGACAGATATAGAACACGTTACAGAAAGCGTGTAATGCAGACCAAACCTGTGCCCGCAACATTGACTCTGAGTTAATACATTAGCAAAACCCCTACCTGCAAGTTTGTATGGTATGTGACCATGTTCTGTTGGGTATGTTGTTGTTGTTGAAAGTTTTCATTACACACCCTGAGTGATTCCTCTGAAAAGTACACCTATATTGATAATTTTGAGAAAGCCCTATCACGTGCCATTGTGATGAGAGGTCATCTGGAATGGAATTTAGCCAGAGGTTAAAACATAGCTGTATAAGCCAAAGCACAGATTCACGAAAGAATTGTACAGCTTTTGCACCCCTGCTGCAAACAGATACAATGTTGGTGTGTTAAATCGCTGTAAAGTCTCCTTTTTTAAAGATTGGCCTGTTGTAAAAATGTCTAATTCACAAACGATCCCACTGCATGAGTTCCTTCTCTTCTCAGAAGTTCATACAGATGCAGATCCGAGAAGTGGAAACACTGCAGATAACGCATCAGTGGGAAAGCCAAAATGACCATCGACCTCTTTATTATTGTTAATTAATACATGTTTTATAAACTGATGTATGCTGTTGTAGAAAAGCAACAGGACTTATGGCTTTGGTCTGATCACAGCCGCAATCACGGAAACGTACAGTCTTCAGCAAGATGCAGAAATGGGCTTGGCCTTCGGTCTACCAATCAGCAAACACAGATGTCATATAGTTCCTGTAGAACTAAAAAGACCCTGCCTGCAGGTAGGAGCTAAAAAGGTTCCCAGAACTATGGCTGTAATTCGTAGTTCATATGCTGTGATAATGCATGACAAATGGTTCGAAGAACTACAAAAGGTTCCTATAGTAGGAACGTGCCTAATGGTGGGATCAGGTGGGACTGGGACATACCTGGGATTTTTTAGGTATGGCACTTAAAAATAAAACTGTCCTTACTGTATTAAAGGAGCTCAGTCAGCTTTATCACAAATATTCTGTCACATAAACCTGATATATGATTGTGATAGTTGCCAAACACAAATTAATTTAGTTGATTTGTGATGGTGGATAGTACTCCTTTTCTGCTAATCATAGACACAAAATAAGAGTTTTTAACAGTTTTCGTTATTGATTAACTGTATCATCAATAATAATGGCATATTTGATTGGATATGTATATTTGCACTAAGTTCTGTCATAGCATTACCGTTATTCAACACAAAGAAGTAGGGGTTTGCTCTCCAAATTTTACATCGGAGCTCTGTCTGCGTGTTTGTATTTTGCAGCTGGTGTTCTTCATGGGGGTGGAACATCTCTGCTCGCCTGACAATTAACAGGAAACATAATACAAAGGAGAACTGTGTCATCAACCTGACACATCTGGTCTGTTTGGCACCTGTTTATTAATTTCTCTATAGAAGATTGCAGGCCTTTACATCACTGTCACCATTATCTGTTCTGCACTATTTAATCTGTAAAAGGTTTCCTTGCAGATTACTGTAGTTGAGGGAAGTCTTGGATGCTAGCAGCATAAAACTTCTGTCTATGAGAAGATAAATTACTACCATAGTATTGAACCAGAAAAAACGGCAACTCCTTGTTTGTTCTGTTACAAACAAAATTTATGACATTTTTTTCTTCACTCCACCATAAATTTTACTCTATCTAAATTAAATTGCAGTCTGCACATTCATTTTTCTTAACTCAAAGCCTTTTGAAAACCAAGTCGGCAGCCATAACAGCTCGGTGTAATCACAGCGCTTCAAAGCTGCTGTTTTTCCAACACAGCTTTCCTGTTTTTGACACGTGAGTCCCCACAGATGGAAGGGTGTCAACTGAAAGGTACTCTTATCTTGTTGGACTTGGAGGATACAGTGTCATCCCCATGTATTCCCAGGGCCTGGAGAACAGGTTCTGTCTCTTTCTGTCTGCACGTTGCTACCTGAGAAGTCAGTGAAGCCCTTTTAGTGAAGGGTCTCTGCTCACAATACCAACAGCAGTTGTGAAACTTTATTCTTTCAACCAAACATAGTAGAAGCAAACAAGAGAGTGGAGGAGGGCGAGGTTTAGCAAAGGTGATTTGTTATTTTGTTTGTGCTCTAATGTACACTGTGTGCTGTCTGTTAGCAGAAGACAAGGTGGACAAGTGTAGGAGGGGTTCTTTTCAGTTATTTTCCTGAGGCCTCTCCCTCTACTGTCATACTTCACTAAGTGGTTGAGGGAATTCAAGCAGGTGGAAAGCACTGAAGCTGATGAACACAGGATGACAGTCTTTAAGGGCTCTGACATGTAGCATCACATTTATATGGATCCAGCCCCCCCATCACTAAATATTCACATGACACTTCCTGTCATTTCACAGTCACAAAAGCACCATTTACACATTTTTTGGGAGAAGAATCGTATATTTTAATAACTACATTACCAGTAGTGTAACATTGAGAGTTACTAGCAAAGTAACAAGCAGTTTGTTTACATCTTTTACTCATATGTCGGTTGTCAATAACACTTGTTCAGAATAAAGTGTCTGGTCTTCTTTTATGATGGAGCCATTAAAAAGAAAATCGTTATTTGTGCAAGTAGTTTTATATGGCGTGTGTATGTAAATGAGTGTACGCTCAAGTGTATTACTCTGCGCTTTAAATGTGAATGGAGCAGATGTGATTAGCATAATGCCAGGAGCTACTGTCATTTAAGTGTTGCCTTCTCCTAAGAAATAGAGCTTGAGCAGTTATGGAGGAAGCTGTGTAGTGATGGAGTCACCTCCACCTTAAATGCTAGATACAGACTGATACAGTTCA
>JAPTHA010000016.1:9764077-9799036 GCA_029814585.1 Gymnapogon annona | reverse complement strand
ACATGGACTCACTCTATATACATATATACACCACATGGACTCACCCTATATACACCACATGAACTAAGCCCCATATAGTTCATGTGGGGCTTAGTCCCCTTCATCACATGTGTGATGAAGGGGATCTGAGGTTAACATGTGTCTCTCTGTGTACTGTGTAGTTCGTATTGTCAGCGTTTGGTTTTGTCTTGTCTGGTCTCTGTCTTGTCTTGTCTCTGTTGTGTCTTGTCTTGTCTTGTCTCACGCCGTTTGGTTTTGTTTGGGTTTTGTCTTGGCTGAAGCCTCTGGCCTTGTCAATTTGGGTGGGGGGCGTGACCTGATGATGAACAAATATGATTGTTGTGTGATGTAATGTTGTAGTGTAATGTGTGATGTAATGTTGTCTAATGAAAAATAAAAAAATTAAATATAAAAAAAAAAAAAGACAAAGAGCTTGAGCTTTGGATGTTCTCCACTGTGTCCCATACACATACAGAGTGACTGCCATATGTAGACACAATTATAAGTCGACCCCAACTGCACTTTATTCGCTCATCATAATAATTACAATTTTGTGAAGTGGACAAAGGGAAAAAATAAATTAACTATACTTTATTACAAAATTGAAAACTGATGAGCTGACTAAATGAGTTAAAGTAAAGATGATATCTTTCAGCTTTTTCCCTTCCGGGGTCGCCACAGCAAATCCAAGTTGCTTATTTGATTTGGCAGGAGTTTTTAACGTCGGATGCCCTTCCTGACGCAATCCACTGAACGCTCTTACCGGGGCTCAAACCCGGTATCCCCTATGCACCAGCCCAGTGCCTTACCAACTGAGCTATCCAGCCGGGCAAATGAGTTAAAATAATAAATACCTAAAATGTAAAAAATCTAGGTCACTGAATAACAAAGCTGCATTTGTAAAAAATAAGTACGGTATGTTTTATCTCAGTGGAATTCACAGCTTAAATGTCTTTTGCTATCTCTTAACAGAGGAATAATTTCCAGCACAATACAGTTTACCCTTCACATTTGTATACAGCTTACGTTTATCAGCTGCAATATCACACTTATTTTGGCTTTGGTTCCAGGCTGTGGTTGAAGCTCCATGTTAGCTAAAAAATTAAGAATTATCACTGACTTCATGTGGAGTTTTCAAAACATTTTACTAACCAGTCTTGCGACACACCTGGGTCTAGCCTCAACTTTCACTCCTGTAGTAAAGATGGTCTTGCTTGTGACTTAATCTTCCCATCACACATCTTCATTATCTTTGATTTCAATGCAAAATAATTCAGTCTTTGTCTCACATGCCGCAATTCCAGCACTCTATTATCTGCCCTGTTGCTGGGCGCCTTCCAGTTAGCCATGTGGCGGAGAATCGCAACAGAAGGTGAACCTTAATTGCTGTTATCATGCCAGGACTCCTCCTGTCCTATATCTGATTATTCAGACCGGGCTTCTCTCGTTATCTTGGTCCTTTAAGTATGGCAAACAATAGGAATTCATTAAATGAAGTAATTGGGGGTCAACAGTGTGAGTCTGTTTGTGATTGGACAAGTGTGAAAGCTATTTCTGTCAGCAACCGTTTCAGCCTGAGGTTATACTGACCACCAGTGCTCTTCAGTCTGGCTGTGGTCCAAACCTCCATTGTGTATTCCACAAACCATTATACATTTCCTGAATGTATCTGAGCAGAGGTGAGAGAGATCCATCCACAATGGGGGCTGAGACTCTGAGGAAATGTAAATTATCCTGCTTATTTGAATGACAGTGTATATTCGAGTGAGTGATTAGATATATCTCAGCCTTTGCTGAAAGAGAGGAAAAACTGTCAGTTTTTGATGAAAGTTTCTGATCAAAATGTCCTTTTCTGGAAAAAGTTGAAAGGTTATGTGTAGGGGGGCGAGTTGCCACTTCAGACAGAGACGGCCATGTTATTTCAACCCTTGCAGAAATAATGTCATTGTTCCAGCAATGATTTCTAGAGAGGAATGGGTAAAGTTTTGCATGGTAAGGAAGTGAAGCAATTTGCCTGATGTAAATCAGATGTAGGCTACAAAAGAAGGAACAAGTGGGAAGTCATCTGTCTTACAGTGATGTTAAACTAACTGCCACTTCAGAGTTAAAGGGACAGTAAAAATCTGCAATAATTCTTTCAATTACGGTTAGAGATCCTCATTGTTGTTTTTGTCAACTGTGGTAAACATGAGCACAGGTTTACTACCAACCAACATGTATTCCACTCTATCCATAGTTTGACATCAGTTATATCCTCAGGTGTTTGTGTATATAAAACAGCATTTCCCATAGAGAGCGCAAATATATAGTTTCTGCTTTCAACATTGCACTGACCTTGTGTTTTTTAATGTTCTTTTACAGATATCATTGACAAGAGTGAACTGAAGGCATTCTTCGAGAGCAACTGCTCTCAGATTTATTTTATCTTCTATGAAAATTTCATTACACTGGAAAGCAACTTAAAACAAAAAGGTAAGCATTTGTGTAAACTACACACGGTCCAAAGACCACCCTCAAGCATGGTTCAATAATTAAACCCCCCTCTTCGTCTGCGTGGCATAATGTTTCCACTTTGAAAGGGCAAATGTGAGGCAACAAACTTAATGAGGAAAATGCATAAGCTGGTATAAAAGCAATTTCTAGTTTCCAGTGTTGATGCACAAGTTGAATCTTTCTCGTCTCCTGCTATGGGAATGGGATTCATTCCCACAGGGAGTATGCTCTTATACTCCCGCAAGTTACTTTGAATAAGCATTCACAAAATGGCCTGTATTATTGTTCCATTATTGATGAGGCTCACGCAGTATACCTTCCGGTTATGTGTTTAAAAATGTGCCTTTTCTTTCAGGGAACAAATCTCAAAGGGAAGAGCTGGACTCTATCCTCTTTATTTTTGAAGTAAGTTATTTTTCCTCTCTCACAATGAACGCTATCTATGATTTTCGCTGCCACAGCCTCAGCCTGTTTACTGAACTCTGCAACCATGGGGTGGGACCTTAGTTTCCATAGTGCCATGCTGCAGCTGTAGCTACTTCCTGAATTTGCCTCAAATAGCCTACAAATCAATTGGATGTTGTACAGTGAAGACAGCCTCAGCAGATTCATTTTCCAGGACTCTGGGAGAGCTTTCCGGGCATTTCTTGTTAAAATTCATACATATGTGCAAAAAGAGATAGGTCATGTGTCTGTCTAGTGCAGTAGACTGTTGTCCCTGTGGCCCCTCCCTCTGTTTTTCTGAATACACTTGTGCTGCACATGCAGGTTAAAGTCCCCTACCTTGTTCTCCCACCTGTCTGCAAAGGCAGGTCCAGTTTCTAGTACAAACAGTTTGCTCTCCAGTTACATTTACTCAGGGCAGGGCTGCAATGATGGCATCATATCAAAAAATATGGGGGGGGGTCAGTGTTTATTTTTTTCTTTGTCCAGCATGTCCTGTGCTATTTTTTCTGGCTCCGCTGGTGGCACAGGAGAGCACTGTAAAGATTGGATTTGTAGGCCAATTTATGCATTTGTTAGAGCAGCATGAGCCTGGACACTGCTGCACTCAGTTTCTGGATTTGCTCATCAGGCAAAGTTGATGCAACACAGGCTCTATTTTATCACATCACGTTACATCTTTTTGGTTCTGGCTAGGTAGTGGCAATGGCACTTTGCCACTACCTACATACTTACTTAGAGCCTCATTCCATATATGCTTTGTCTTTGATTAATAATTTTGGATCTTTGGATTAAGTTTAGGCATTTGTGTAACTTTGTGTAGATGTCATTTATGCCTGCTTTTAGGAAAACAATTAGAAAATGTTATGTGAATATTTATGTGCTTTCTGTCCAATTGTATATGCTCATGAGCAAGATCTGTGTCTCACATATTTATGGAGTCATCTTTTCAAAAAGAACTAATATAGAGAGCAGCTTAACCCTCATTTGGCCTCCTTTAGCCTCTGCCTGTGACACCATGTGCTTTTACCCATGCACTCAGAAGATAAGCTTGCTTTGAGTGGTGCGTACAGGACAGATACAGGATTGCTTTGATCCTGAGCTGGCCTGCATTGTGGAGGCTTTATCTGTACAGCATACAGTATTAGATTAGGCATTTTAGATCATATTTGGTTACAAATTTAATAGATATTAATAGATATATTTGTACCAACTGTGCATGGGTATCATTTTATTCCAGAGGTCAAATTATATAACACACAACACGACATGTGATAACAATATATTTTTAGCCAAGTAAACCTTTTTTTAAAATGTGTCCTAGTCATTTATACTGTAGTACAATGAAGTAGAGGTCACGTAATTTAAATGTATGTTTTCACTATATTGCCACTTACTTTTCCATGAATGTTGATGCTTATTGTACATCATTATTTTCCATGAAGAGAATTGACACAATCAAAAAATAAAGTCCAATGAGACGAGCACAGAGTGTAGACTAGGGGATGTGACGAATGCATAACCACTGGGACAAAAGCCATTATGTTGCTCTGTGCTCCGCGACACACTTTAATGCTGTATGGCAGGTTAAGACAACAACAACACAGCCCATTACTGTGGGCCCTCTAGTACTGTGCAGGAAATTTCCCTGGAAAGCCACACATGTACGTGTCTCTCTGGGTAGCTGCGAAATCTAGTCCTACACCCTGTCCTTGCATTCCAGTCTGGCTAGTACATGTCTCCAGTTTGCTTTGAGTTGCCGACGTGGGGTATCACTTTGCTGTTGTAATGAGGTATGTGACCTGTTTTTTTTTTTTGTGGGTTCCTGGGGGGGGAGTATGATCCCCCACGCTGACACCATTTGAGTAATGGATATCTAGAGGGGGTAATCTTTTGTCCCTCCCTCTAAACTCGCCTGGAACACCCCACCCCCACCGCCACCAGCAGCCATCGCTGCTACGTTCTAGGATCTCTTTGTGTCTGCTGTGCACGAAGGCATTCACAGTCACAGCTTGTGATGCTTAACCCAAATTGAGGGCAGATCTAAAACCTCGGAGAATGCAGTAACATGACTGATTAAGTATGAAACATTACTGTATTCACCGTGTAATATTACCGCACAGAGAAATGTTTTGGCAGTATCAAAACAGTAGAAAATCTACATGCGAAATTGGCCCAGACATAAGAGTCGTATTCAGTCCATCCTTCAGGGGGACTGAATACTACGACTGTCTATAGGGTTTAAACCCTATAGTAACTGAGAGATGAGTACATCCAGCAACTGCTGCCTATTCAATGGCAAGGTGGAAACTGCTATTAAGGAAATGGGTTATTGGCTATTGGGTGGTATTTGTCATAAAAGCAAACAAAAGTAGTCAAAAATCATTTCCAGTTGTTGCATCAAGTAAAGAAACAGTATAAGGTTTATTTTTTTTTCGCAGTCAGTTTACTTACTTAAATCAATATATTAGACAATATCAAAAAAGATAAACTCACTGTGATTAAAGAGCAACAAATGACCTGCGCTCTCTTTTTTAAGTGTGAAAAATAGATAAACACTAACTTTGCTGAGATTTTCAGTTTTCCACAAGAATATCCTTGTTTTGTTCTTTAGGTTTTTTTATGTAAGTCTTTTTTTAAACAAAGGGGGAGCTTGAGCATATCCATAAAGTACATGCAAGTGTGTGAGACACATCACTATCTAGATCTCGTTGGCAACATTTCTATATTATAATGTGTTAAAGATTCATTCCTTGGACTGTCTGTTGCTCTGCTGCTTCTTGGTGATTTACCTAATAAGCAACAAACGTACTGGAAGGAAAAGCTGTGTTATTGAACAAAACGGTTGAATTTTGGATGTGTGTTTTTTGCTGTCACAAGACCAGACCAGGCTTCTGAGTCAGCAACTTGGGTCTTAGGCCTTTAGAGACTCCAGTTTGTTTACGCTCCTTTTTGGCTGCAGACAACCTCGTATGTCTGAAAGCAGTCCAATCCTGGTGCTGTTAAGGTTGTGGGACAGGTTAAAGGACAGCTCCAGGGTTACACAGAACTCTGTGGAAAGTCCATATGTATCCTTTTCCCCAGACTTTCTGTCCAGGATGTGACCTCTGCGTGGCCTGGTGTCTGTCATCTGGACCTTACTCAGCGTTCACGGTTTCCCTTATTATCCTCTCTGTGCTTCTCTACCTTCACTCACCAAAACCTGTTTCAAAATCCAGATTGGACTTGACTGTGAGGCTTGCATCATGTGGACAAATCCGCTCATTTAGTCAAGTCCAATGTCAATAGAATGAGACAGAGCAAGAAACGGAAAAGGACAACAAATGAAACGGTTCTTTCTGCTTGAAAACTGTCTTCAGCTTAATTATATTTTCCCTTTTTTGACTCTTTAATTATTTTGACGTTTTGGATTTAACTGTTTCGTGTCAGACTTGCTTCATGGTTTTCTAATCCCGCAAGTCAGTGACGTCAAAAATGTATTTGAAAAGTATGAAACATTATAACACCGTCTGGTATGCAACAAAACAAACTATCACAAGCCTGAACCATTTGAAGAACAAACCCTGATCTCAAGATGATCCAAATGTTTACCTATAACGCAAAATGGCCATCGCCAAAGCAAGGCATTTGAAATGTAAATACTAAATGACTTTGTAGTTTCTTTCATTACTATTTCAAACCTGTATTCAGCAAGATTATCAAAAACTCCAAAATTCGGAACTGAAAATGTATTTGGAGTCGAACCAAAAATTTTAGTCGTATTTTTTCCAGAGTCAATGAGTGGATTTCATTTTGTATGGTTTTCTTATGTTCAGTTTTCAAGGCTTTCTCTGTGTTAATGAAAAAAAGACAGAGCTTTATTGATATTCAATACAGATCCCTTTTTCAGTCAAAAACTTCTCACGCAACCATAAAAAGACATTTCAAGTGCCAGAGGAGGGCTGTATTTTCTCATGGTAAGCAAAAAGAAAAGCAGGCTTTGGAGCTTCATAGTGCTGTAAAGTCTGCAGAGGAGGCTCAATGTGCTCTGCTGCTGCCACCCTCTGGTGACAGCAGAGAGGAACATCTACAATTCTGGACACGTTTGAAAGTGCAAGTTCTGGGCTTCTCAACCTTTCAATTTTAGAGTAAGATATGTGAAATGATCAACTTTAATTTCTCCCACATCTTTACCTTCACCAACATTGCGAAGGTCAAAAATTTGCATGGCATGTAAATAAGCAGCCTAGTAGCTCACACTGCATTGTTCAAAGTGCCTGTTACGGATGAGACATAGGCCTCTCTGGTTAGTGACAGTAGGTTAGATTTTCTCTGAATATTTCTTTTTCAGGTATAAAATAATGTGTAAAAGGAATATATTCATTTGACTTAATGCTGTGTATTCTATTATTCTTTACAATGTTAATGTAATGCTCAGGTCCCGTCACTGTTCGCCGCATATATGTATAGCTTTTTGTGGAAAATTTGCTCCTACTTGCTTTTGATTGGAAATATTTTTATCTTTGGGCCATATCATCAAAAACCTATGTAAAGACTATGTAAATGAGTACATTTCTTCAGAGAGTTGTGCATGTCTGTTGCCTTCAGAAAGCCCTTGTGGACCACCTTTGGGAGAAGTGTATTCTGTGTCATGTTCAGGCCCTACGGCTGGAAACCTAAGTGAGGATCATGTAAATGTGTTAAGGCTGTAGTTGTACCACAGTAATGCTCCCATCTTTATGCTGGAGTATGGCTGCAGATTAGAGTAACTCCACCAACCTCCATCCTGCCAGACTCTGCATTTGCCTCGTATCAGTCAGTAAATTCCTCATTGTTGCTACATCCATTCCAGCTCAGCAGGGAGTCTTTCTGAGCTAGCTTCTCCATCTCATTCCCACTCTCCCTTCGTTGTTCTGTGTAAGGAGAGTGAAAGACAGTGTTATTGTGTCTGTGCACACACAATCACACACACAGGGAGAAGCTTAAGCAGGCTACCCCGCTGCGTTAGCGCCTAGCATAATGTCCCGACTGCCCCAAGGAGATGGAGTGAAGGAGGCCAGTTCAGAACCTGCACGGGAGTTGAAATAATCCCATGCAGGATCAGTGGCAAGGTGCTTCCACACGCCTGTGTGCACATTTCACATCACGCCTGTGGATCAGTCCAGACAGAACAGAACAGATACTCATCCGGTCGTCCTAAAGCGATCTGTGTCTTTCAGTATGTCTGCTGCTGATTATAATGGGGATTTAGTTTCAGAGGATGGAGGATGACAAGAAAGGAAGGAAGTTCCATTATAAAAGAAGTAGTTGTCATCTTAAATTTTTTTTTAAAAAGTTCCATTATAAAAGAAGTAGTTGTCATCTTAAATTTTTTTTTAAAAAAGTCAAATAAGATTAGGATGTGACAATACAATGTATAACTCCGAGCTTTTGAAAAGTCAGCCCGTGACCTGGAGAGTCGTAGGGGTGCCGTGTTGGACACTTGGGCAGTGAGATCTTTCCATCTTTCCCTGTCTTCAGTTCAGCGCATTAGTGTGACAAGGTTTTGTCCTGTCCACTCCCTGATGTTGCCTTTCCATGCCTTTCTCTGCCCGCCTCTTCGTCGCTTGCCTTCAACTGAGCCCTGTAAGATGGTTTTACAAAGGGTGTCGTGGCAGCATGTGTGCCCATACCAAGTGAGCTTCCGGCGCTTGGCAATCCTGAGGAGCGACTCTTGATAGCCAGCCTGATTGGTAACTTGTTCCTTCACATAAATGTTTGTTTTGCGATCACTGTACAGGATTCGCAATAACCTTCTGTGACTTTTCTATTCAAATGCCTCAATTCTCCTTTCAGTTTCAGCAGTTAGAGTCCAGCTCTCACATCCATAGAGCAAGATAGAAACCAATAATGCCTTAAAGAATTTTGTCTTAATGGGAAATCTGATGGCACTGCTTTTCCAGATGTTGTTCAGTCTAGACATGGCCGATGAAGCTAATCCCAGCCTTATCTTGATCTCATGAGTTGAACTACCATCCTTGCTCAGCGTAGATCCCAAGTATTTGAAGTTTTCGACCTCCTCTTGCCTCTGACCATTCAGGATGATGTTGGTCTGTGGTGGTTTGCCATGGCTGTTCACAAGGATTTTGCTTTTTTCTGAGCTAACTTCCATTCCGTATCCACCTACTGCTTTCTCCAATCTGGTGGTTATATGTTGGAGCTCTGCTTCATTGCCTCCCATGAGGTCTATGTCGTCAGCAAAGCAGAGATTGCAGAGTGGCCTCCTTCCAATGATTATGGAAGTATGATGGCCATCAAGTGCTTCTTGCATGATGTTTTCAAGATAGATGTTGAACAGGCCTGCAGATAGGAGGCATCCTTGATGAACTCCGACCATAGTTCTGAAAAAGTCTCCGATGTTGTTGTTCAGGAGGACTGCACTGCTGGAATCTTTGTATAGGGCTTCAATCACTTCAATTAGACGGTTATCAATATTATAATTCCTCATCACCATCGCCAGAGACCCCATCCTAAACTCGATCGAAGCCTTTCTTGAAGTCTATAAAGTTGTGGTATAGGTCCCGCTGATGTTGGAGGTGTTTTTCAATTAGAAGTCTGATGTTGAAGATTTGTTCTGCTGTGCATCTTCCTGATCTAAAGCCTGCTTGTTTTCCAAAAGCAATTCTTCTGATTTCCCTTTGAACCAGTTCAGGAGTACTCTGAGCATCACTTTACTTGGGTGACTGATCAAATTTATTGTACAATACTCTGTCCATCTTCTAATGACAGCTGCTTTTTTCTGTAAGCAATGAACCAGTGTTGTCCTCAATGGTTGACATTGAGGCTGCCTTGATTTTGTCAACATTTTCAGAATATCAAAGGCCACTCCACTGTCTCCTCTTTTCATTCCTGCTTCAATTGTAACACGCTGTTCCGTGATCCAGTTTTCTTTAGCTTTCCTCATTTCCCTTATCTTACTGTTGACGTGTTGATATCGTTCCCCTGCATTTGGGTCGACGCGTTTGTTCCTTTTCAGTTCCCTTCTTTTGTCACACTGATCCAAGATATCATCTGTGATCCAAGGCTTGTTCTTTTTCCTTTTCTTTCCAAGCACTTCTTTTGCTATTTCATGAAGTGTCTCTTTTGTGGCCTCTGTTCGGGAATCAATGTCACTTAGCAAGGTGAGAGCTGCAAATTTCCCACCGATAGATGCTTGAAAAGCAACAGAAATAGCGGGATCTTTTAGTTTTTCCACATTGTGTCTTATGCGTGGGCTACTTCCTATTTGGTTCTTCTTCAACTTTAGCGACATTAAGACTATATCATGGTCTCTGCCTATATCAGAGCCTGGGTAGGTTCTTGTCTGCACTTTGTTGATGCTGGATTAAAATTTTTGGGGAGCAAGGATGTAATCTATTTGGTTGTGTGTTTTGCCATTGGGCGCATGCCAAGTTGTCTTTCGGGAATTTTTTTTCGGGAATAATGTGTTCACCAGTGTAAGGTTGTGACGACTTGCCAACTCAAGGAGTCGGAGCCCCCGATCGTTGCTTTCTCCTACTCTATAGCGACCCGTGGTTCCTGCCCATTGTTTGTAAGTGTCTGGACCAACTTTAACATTCCAGTCTCCCTGTATCCTAGGCATTTTCTTGATGATGTCTTCTAGCTATTCATCCCTCTAACGTCTCATCATTATAGTCTGTTGTTTGTGCATATATTTGTATAATAGATAGACAAATAGAAAGATATACCTTTATTGTCCCACAAGGGGAAATTCCAGATACAGCAGCAAAAGACAAAGAGTAGAAAAAACAGAGTAGAACAGATATACAACAATTGAATTCTTGTACAACATAGACAGCATACATGATTGATGTCCCAGAGATGCGTCGTCCGGAGCTGAGAGACAGAAGTGAATGTCCTCAAGGCCACCATATAGCATAGCGCTTCAACTGCCAACCGCTAACAGTTCTAACGTACAACGTTCATAACCGCAACAAACGGATCACAAACCGTAACTCACTCACACGCATCGCCAGTCCTCCCCCCTCTCCTCCGCCCCTCTCCCCCTTCTTCGGTCCACTCTCACCAGTAGAAAAAACAACCAAAAAAAACCGAAAGAGTCCAGTGGTGTCCGTGAGGCAGGAATCCTTCACAGCTGGGGCTGCTCAGCTTGTACACCTGCCACAGTTCAATCAGCAGTAGCTGTTAGGTCTCCATCACGATGGTAGAACGGTTGGTAGATCAACTGTTACACACCCGAACCAAGGGAAACCCCGGTTGTACCATCCCCTGCACATCCCGGTACACTGGCTCACGATCCCACGTTGGTGTCGAGGGGGTCCGTGATAGTAGCAAACAAGCTACTACCCCCACAAAAACGTCAAAAATAACATATGTCCATGTTGTACAAGAGTCCAATTAACACGACCACAAGAGTCGAGGCAGAAAAACTTAAAGTTGGGAAGAAGTTAGGAGCTGCTGTACAAGGCTGCCAACTACGTCACCATCTTATAGTCTTATCCAATAGTCATATTGAGTGGCTTAGCAGCTATTCGCAGTGTGATAATTCTTCTTGATTTAGTGCAGCTGATGATTGACATCATTCTGGACGTAATCACTATGAATGCTTACTCCATGCTGATGTTTCAGGTTGTCGCCACTCTACCATATCTTGTGACTGCCATCCATTATGGTTTCACCAAATCCAGTCCGTCTTACTTCCGCAAGTTCTAGGATGCCCCATCTGTATTTGTTGAGTTCATGAGTGAGCTCCTTTATCTTGCCACATGCACATAATGTGGGAATATTCCACGTTCCAATGTTGATTTGGTCCTTTTGAAGTCTGAGCATTGCCTCTCCAGTAGTACACTTGCCTACCCTGGGGCACGATGGGTAGCGCGGTCGTTGGTGATCCGGGCCTCTACCAATCTGGTATGGTGCAGACTAACTGTGTGTCCATCATGGCATTTCAGTGGGCATTGTGAGATACTTGGTGGTGCCCATCTCCTCTCCAAGTGTTAAACAGCACTTGCTGTCAAATATTGGCAAACGCAGAGGTGCTGCTATTAAGTTGCCACCGGATGCCAAAACAGACGCATACTTAGATTTGTTGCCCTCATCCACCGTATCAGCTGTTGAAGTACGTGACTTTCCTCCACCTTTCCGATGTTGGGAACTTCCATCTCGGGTTGGCGGGTATTGTTTTTTTATATTTCCGGGTATTGTTTTATTATCAAAATACTTCAAACTACTTTGCCTGCTCACTAGAGGTGCTCTGGTGTGCTAATGAGTTTTTTTGTGTCCATATCTAACACAGCAGGCTTCATTTTTATGGTTTTTACTTGTTAGCAATCAATTTCGGTGTCCAGAATCGCTCCAAATTGATCCATACTTGTTCAAGATATGTTCCTGACTGTATCCTTGCAAATGGATGACTTGAATCTCTCATTGATCAATGCAACACTAGAACACTGTGTGGTGGCTGCAAAGAGAGGCAGCAGCTTCATAGTCTATGCACCTTTTTATTAGCAATCTGGGGGAAAATATTCAGGCGTTTCTAAAAATGCTGAATTTCAAATCCATTTATCAGCCAGGCTAATAATTATCAGTCAACCCATAATTTTCTTTTCTCGTGTTTCTTCCTCTCCAATTTGAAGGAGCTCTTTAACAGGCAGATCTGAGTTGCTCATGCTGCTCACTGTGTCAGAGCTGCATACATAAAAGCAGTAAAGGACAGACTTGACCTCTACATTGCAATCATGAAGTCTTATTGGGTCAGTGATTAAGATTTGAAAAGTAGTAAGCCATTGAGGAATCAGTAGCTCACAGTGCTCTGACTATTAACTAATTGGACTGTGCACACACAAAGACATGTGCCATCCAGCAGCCTTTCCTTCTCTCCAGAGGGACCCAGTTAACCTGTCGTTACATTCAAGAATAATGATAGGCTGCTGAAAGGTTAGGGCGCTCTAATTGAGTTATAAAGCGCTTGTTGGGGAGGTGATGACATTTCACAGTGCTGCACTATGCCACAGGGATCTGCAAACATGCAAGGCCAAGTGGAGTGAAAGGCTACAGACACCAAATTCCTCGAGTGTCACCTGCTTTGGTCAAACAGTGCCACTTATCTGAAATGAAGTCAATCATTGTTTCATTTCTACTTGTTTGATCAATAATGATGCTGTCCTATAATTAGTGACCTTCTTAATGAACTGCGTTGAAGAGATAACCGTCATCTCAGAGAGCAGTTTTACATTAAGGCTTATGGAGGCAAGGTCAGCCACAGTATGTGAGCAACATAATAGTTTAGTTATTGCTGTTATTCACCAAATGCACATTTTGGAGGGGATCCCAGTTTTGTAAATGCCGGGTCTCGTAGTTATCATACTAATAACTTTGTTTTATTTTTCCTTAGAAAATCCTACAACTTCTGCCAGAGAAAATCTACAACCGATGGCAGTTTCACAGCATAGGTATGTATGGCTGCTCATCATGTCTCTCTGTTCGCGTCTCACAGATTCTTTTGCTTGTAACCTCGAAAATGCACTTAAGGACAAAAAATGTCACACCACAATAAAGCTAAAGCTGTCCAAAATGAAGGAAAATAATTAGTTTGAGAAGGGGATGTAAATGGAATGCAAATCAGCCCTAAATTTAAAATTCTAATAAGTAATTGAGTTATGCTGGATTTTGGTCCCACACAAAAAGGGTAAACCCTTGAAGGAGTGATAACCCCAATTATAACTGTTGTTTGTCAGCCCTTGGCAGATAAGCAATATAGGTCTAGATCACTGTTATAGATCTGTCTTCCCCTTAGGCTAATAATTCTAAATATCAAGACTTGATTCATCTTGAATGCTCCAGATTCCAGATTGAATGCTCCACATTCTCCGCTTTGTCAGTTTTGTTCAACGCATCACTGGAGGTTTAAAGCTTCCTCTTGGCCTTTCCTGAACTTGCATAGAATTTCCTTTACTGTTTGAGTTCACACCACTGGTCAAGATGCTGTGTGCTTTAGTCGCTGCATCATTTCTTTCCATACAAGGCTTCTGTGTACAATTCCTATGGCATTTTTTTCATCAACTATTGACTAAATGTACATCAGAAGAATTTCTGAAAGCATTTCTTGTGGTAGAGATCCATTTGATCCATGTGATTGACTTTTAGTGTTTCCTTCCTTTTATCTCAGGATTGCAAGGTCACAGACACAAACCATTTAAATCTGAAAACCATGATCTATTTATGTCATTAACTGCTTGCTTCCCTCTGGTTCTTTCTTTCCTGAACTCCACCTGACCTATGAATTTATTCCACTCACACATCCACATAATTAATGAATATGTGAATTGGATAACTTCAAGCTGTTATCACAGTGGCCCCTTAAGTATGTGTTGGTCAGATCACCTAGCAGGTAATCTTCTTAGTCAAGAACAGTCTTCTACAACCTTATTATTCGTACTTAGTACCAGTACTATCACAGATTTAGTTTGTCATATGTCACAATTAAGCTTTTTTTTATTATTATTTTACAAAAAATAATTCCCCCCTCTCCCTTACATGGTCACAAGAAACTCTGAAGCCCCCCAGTGTTTGTTTTGTTTGTTATGGGCTTTTCAATTAACAGGATATAATCTGTTGTCTGCAATCAAGTGTAGTAGGTCATGGACATTAATCCTGACATTTGGTGTTGACATTTGCTATGGAACAGAAAAAGTAATAAAAGTGAGGCTGTCCAGAGACACGGTAGAGACATGGTTGTATGGTGGTATATGAATATTGTATTCTGTGTCACTGATGAAGTGCTTTTAATTGCTTCTCTCATAATCTTACACAATAGACTTTAAATCCTAAAATGACAAGGAGTCCACAATGTCCTTGTAAGAGCAGTGTTGTCTGGATGCTGTCAAGATGACAGCAGACCTTTTCTGCTAGTATTTTGCAATCAGAGTGGTGTCTCATTTGATTATAGTGGAACCAGATTGCCTCCATGAATGCATGTCACTGCCAACTGATGTTAATTTTCATCAGGAAAATGCAAGGCCTTGCCACCCTCCCAATTCGTTTGTCAAGACCGGCCATCAAGGCCAATTTTCCTCATTAGAGATAACAGGGATGTTGTTCATTGTCAGCCTTGTGTACCAGAGCATCAGCTGTAGGGGATCACTTTTGAATGTCTAAGTTGCAAAAGTGTTTTACAGCTGTACTTCTATTCAGGTTCTATTCTGAAAAAGCTTCTACACACTGGAAATTCATTCAAGGTAAAAGCTGTTTACTGTTGCTATTTCTTTGTCACAATAGAAGTCTACTGTAGGTCACAATACAAAATTAGCTACATTATGTGTATATTAACATTTCCCTATTGCGTCCCATTTAGATCCGCTGTGAGGGGATTCGTCTCTTCCTGCTGTGGCTGCAGGCGCTGAGGGACAATTGTGCAGAGGAGCAGTTTCTTATCTTTGCCTGCCTGGTGCCAGGGTTCCCTGCTGTGCCCTCCTCTAGAGGGCCCTGCACCCTTGACACCATCATTTACAACCCCTTCTCCAACCCCCCTGATGGTGAGATACATGTACAGTGACATTGATTCTGAAAGCGTCCTCCACACTTAATGTGGTGAGGCTGGCCACGGAGGACTCCGTAATCGAAAAGACTTGTTTTCTTACACATGAGACATTAACCTCAAGTTTGTCTCTATTTGAACAGCCAAGGTCGTCCCTGAGGAGATCACCCCACTAGTGCCAGCTCTGGCAGGAGAAAAGGTTGCAGATGACCAGACCTGTTACATTCTTGAAACCGTGCTCAAGTTCATGGTCATTCAGGTATTTTTTTTCAGTGTTTTTATTGTTGTGTAGGAAAGATTGTGGAATTGTGAGACAAGCATGCCTTCATGTCATTTACACATTTTATTATACATTATAGTGTTTATAGTATAATGTTACAAGTTTTTGGTTTGAAAACAACACAAGACATAAGTGTAACCTACTCTAGTTATAAGACATATTCACTGTTATACAACAGTGTATTGAAAGTCAAGGTGTTAAGCGTGTAAAATTTGAACCTGTTAATCTTGCACCTAGTCCAGGTTGTTTTCTCTTTGTTATTCTAGAGGAACCTTCAAACTGTTGTGTTGCAAACAATATGCTGTCACTTACTGAGTGATGCTGGAACCATGTACTCTTTCTCAAGCCTGACCTTGTCTCGTTTGTATTGTCTGTTTGCCAGGCATCCAGTTTAGAATGGAAGAATAAAGAGAACCAGGACACAGGCTTCAGGTTTCTTTTCAGCCTGTTCAAGAAGTACTACCTTCCCCATCTATTCCCCTCTTTCACCAAGCTCACAAATCTCTACAAGCCTTTATTAGGTATGCTGCCATTCGACATGTTTGTCAAAACCTTTTTTAATTGTGAGCGTTCTATTTCTGTAATGGTACATATACTGTACTTGAACTCAAGAGCTACTGTTCTGGCTATAAAATCTCAGTTCTGTAAAATGTGTTGCATTCCTAAAGAAAAAAAAGTCTGTTCAGAAAACTAACACAATCATATTCTTTATACATCACCCTTCAGACTTGTACAGTCGAAGGCCTTTGGTATACTAGCACTTCAGTTCAAACTGAAAAAATGACAAGTCTGTATAAAATTAACACTGGAACTGATATATGAAAATGATAAAATACATTAATACATTGCAGAACTTCCTCCATTTACATTTTTACATACATACATTTTTCCAACTTACCAGTAATAGCCTTCTTCAGTTTTTTCTCCCTTTTATCTTTTTTGTTTGTTAAGATCTCCCCCACCACCGACCAAAACCCTTGTATGTGCCAGTGACACGGAACAATGAGAGCACCTTCTGCACCAGGGACCAGTACCTGGCACCCCGTGTGGCCTTCATCACCTGGCTAGTCACTTTCTTCCTGGAGAAGAAGTATGTCAGCAGTACTGCTGCGGCGCAGAGCGCCAAGAACGGCACAGAGGTCATTCCCAAACTCATCCAGGTGAGTCTCACAGGACCTATCTGTGGGCATTTTTTTTCAGTGAAGGTAGTGGGCAGGCTGAAATAAAGGACTCTGTAAAGCCATATGACCACGCGCAGAACACAAAATGTATTTAAAAACAAATGTGTGATTGCAATCCATTACACTCCTGAACTCTGATCATACTGTCTGCTCACCATCTACTAACCTCTAAGAGCCTTGAGGAAGGGATGTTACTTTGATAATGTCCAAACGTTGAATTGATATTTCTGAAGTATTGCATATTTATTCATATTAAATGTCATTTTAAAACTAAATTCCATGCTGCAGTTTTTTAATAAAACATATGCAAAGGTTAGAAATTATTATATCTAAACAATTTGATGAAAGAAAAGTCATTCAACTGTTGAACCCTATGAATGTTTCTCATGTACACTCATGTACACTGTCTCTGTGGTGCCCAGACTGTCACTGCAGGCAGTAGCAGCCAGGAGAAGGAGAAGGATAAGACATCAGATGGGGACACTAATGGACCACAGGGAGAGGCTGACAAGAGCCACTCCAACAGCAGCACATTGTCAGATCGACGACCCAGTGATTCCAGTTTGTGTAGCATTGAGGAGGAGCACCGTCATGTCTATGACATGGTGCATGGTATCCTGCTGTCCACCAGAGACAATGTGAATTTTGTGAATGAAGTCTTTCACCAGGTACAGTAACAGAACTGATGCTTTTAATAAGGGAATTGTTACAACACACACTTAACAACATTTCTCTCTTCATGTTGTAAAAAATATTTATGCATTTAGCAGACGCTTTTATCCGAAGCAACTCACAGGATCAAAAACAAAGCAGCACCAAATTACAACAACACTCATCCCAAAGCACTTCACGCAAAGCCCAACTAAACAGAAACCCAACAGAGTCCTCCAGGAGCAATACACTAGTGATAGTGGCAAGGAAAAACTGCCTTTACAGAAACCTTGAGCAGATCCCAACCCCTGGAGGATGGTTGTCTGCCCAGACCAGTTGGTGTCAAAGGACAGGGAGAAGCAAGAGAAAGAAAGAGAGAGGGAAAGAACGAGCGGGAGGTGTGAGCAGGGGAGACTGAAGCACAGACATGAGAAAGAAGAAATGGGAGAAAAGCCCACAATCAACCAATAAATTAAAGATAAAAAAAACAGCTGTACAATTAAAAGCAAATAACAAAGCACGATGATTAAAATTAAATACAAGAATAAATTAAACGGACTTTAAAAGCTGCTGTGCAAATAAAGACAGTAAACTACAAGTAGGCTACTAATTAAAAAGATTTAAATAAAATCCCTAAAAAGTGATAGGATGGCTAAAAAGTGCTAGGACAGGGGGTGCTCTGTAAAGAGATGACTCTTTAAAAGCTTCTTGAGGGTGGGCAGGGACACTCCTGTCCTTACAGTTCTTTATCAACAAAATCCAGATTGCTGGCTGGTATGGCAATAAGATGGTCTCTGCTGTCCTCTGTTGGATGGTTGTAAGCATAACTCAGCTGTCTGATTCGCCCCATGTTCACCATCCTCAGGCCTTCCTGTTACCATCATGTGAGGCATCAGCAACCAGGAAGGTGATCAAAGTGTATAGGAAGTGGATTCTGCAGGAAAAGCCCAGCTTCATGACAGAACCTGACAAAAGAGGACAGGGAGACGAAGTAGACGAAGGCTGTGAGCAGACAGTCAACACAGAGACAAACAGCATACATGCACAGGTAAATGGACACCTTACTGTAAAATTTACTTAACACACTTCATATCACAAGAGTGTTAAATAGGAACCCCTGTGATACAAGGTTAAACAATATTATAGCATAATGACAAGTGGTAAAGGTGGCTTCATTAACAACACTATAACACTGTTGAGCTTACCTTATATTATCTGACTTGGTGACTGTCATCATTTCTAACAGATATTGGAGAGTCATGGCCACAGACGGACATCCAGTTGGGGCAGGACCTACTCGTTCAGCAGTGCCATCAATCGGGGCTTTCTCACCGAGGAGCAGAATAGGGACATCAAGGCTGGCATCCAGCCCACGCTACAGGTGTGTTACGTCCAGAATGGCTCTATCTGCTGTACTGTTGTATTTATATCTGTGTATCTTTTTCTTTTTCCGGCTCATTGCTCTCATCACATGCTATATAATTATAGGTGTTCCTGACCAACTCATCAAATGTGTTCCTGTTGGAACCATGCCAGGATGTTCCTAAACTTTTGGATAATCAGGTTGAGGTGTGCAAGGGAGTTCTCAGCATCTACCGACGCATGATTATGGATCACACAATGAACACACAGACATGGTTAGTAAGATGTGCAGATATTGTATTTTGATAATGATGTGTGTACTCGCTATGTTTGCATGAGCCTGGTTTGTTATATTATGTGTTTTTACAGGGAGCAGATGTTGCAGGTACTGCTGAGGATCACAGAGGCTGTGATGAAAAGGCCACAGGATAACCAAAGAAAAGACAGCTTTGCTGAGAGTCTAGCCTCAATACTCTTTAGGGTATGTCTGCTCCTATTCGGTTTTCTGTTTTGTGTAATGCTCCTGGGGGGTTGTGTGGTCTTGTTTTCCATAGTCCTTGGTGTTTAATTTGACTCACTCTGTACTTCGGAAGATAGAAAGAAACTTACCTATCTCTGTGGAATGGCATTTATGTAAAACCACCAAAATCATTTTCTTAGAAACTCATCATTTGTTGTTTGTATACTTCTTTGATGGAGTGTTGGTTGATGGAACTGCAAGGAGACTGCTAAAAAGTTGCATTGTGTAAGAGTCTCACTCACATCTTATTGGATGCCTTCTGTCAGTGCTAATTCGTCTCTCATTGTTTCATCTCGCATCTTGCAGACCATCATTGTGGCATGGGTGCGAGCCAACCTGTTCGTATTTATCTCCCGGGAGCTATGGGACGAGCTGCTGGCAGTGCTGTCCTCTCTTACCTGCTGGGAAGAGCTTGTGACAGAATGGGCCAGCATCATGGACTCTCTGACAGCTGTGCTGGCACGCTTTGTTTATGGCCTGGACATGGCTAACCTGCCTCTGGACAAACTCAGTGAACAGAAGGAGAAGAAGCAAAGAGGACGTGGTGAGTGAGAGCAGTGGAAATGTGGAATTGGGGTTGACGTAATGTGGGTGAGAGACGTGGTTAAAAATTAACTGAACATTTTTTCCATAATAGTCAAAAAATAATAATTCTTTTAATTTTAGCAGGAAACTCCAAGAGAGACCACAATGTTTTTAATTCTATCTCTGCAAAAAACTGCATAAACCATTGTCTGCTCTCTAAGTGTTCCCTATCACCAGATACAGAGATAATCTTGCATGTCAACTGTGGAAATAATGGCAGTTACGTGATATTAAATCTAAATGCAACGTGGACTGAGTGTGTTTGCTTTTTTCCTTTATATCAGGGGTAATCCAAGACTCACAGAAAGCTGCAGCAGTGGCTCGCTCCTTCTCACTGAGTTGGAGGAACCAAGGAGAACAAAGTGTGACTGGAGTTCAAGAGCCCATGAGGATTCGATCTGCCACAACATCAGGAGCTCCTGGTGTGGAGACCGCCCGCAACAATGTTCGACAGAAAGCTTCTGGTCAGCACTTCCAATGTAGCGGTATTGTTGTTTTGGCTTGGACATATATTATTGTACCATTAAAGCAGGTAAAATACAATGCAAAAACAAAGCTGGTATAATCCTCTTGTATGTATGTATGTTCCATTATTTATTCCATACTGCAATAATCTGCCTTTGTGTGAGCCAAGAAAACACTACTTATCAGCTTCCGCAGTCACACGCCAGACCACACAAGCTTTATGAGACGTATTGACTGCATGTGAAAGACTTTAGACAGGTTGATGTATACGCTGGCCCAGGTGCTGTTGAAAGGCCTAACACTGAGGACAAAGAAGCCGGCAGATGGTCCACATTGTTCCCCTCACATGTCACGGGCCAACGTCAACATGTTTCCCTGTCAGCTCAATTGGCAGCATACAACACAATTCTCTGACAATGTGTCAAAGGCCAGCTTTGGACACTCATTGTCATTAGCTCAATTCAGACACAGCAAACGGCTCTTATCTGATGGGATGTGGCAGGCTAATTATAAGTTAAAGCTCGGAGGCAGTAGAGTAGTAAGTCGCCCTATTGGTTGCTTGTCTTGTGTTTCCTAATTTTGTTGTGACAGAATCTTAATGTGGGGGATAAGAGACTGAGACAATCTCCTTTTCTGGCCTTCCGCCTCCCCAATTATTACTAACGTTTGGAAGTGACAAGGTTGTTGAGTTAGGAGGAGGTGTATTTATGCCTGAAGGACATGTGAGCTGATGCATCTATTTAGTGTCTTGTGTGAATGATTATGCACCTATTTGCTTACATGCGAGAAAAAATGGACACTAAACAGTACCGCCTCAAATTCCCTTCCCTTTCTTTAGGCTAATTGGATTTCTCCCACATTGATCTTCAAAGGCTCGACAGTCCTCCTCCCTACTCCTCAAGAGAAGGCCCACACATCAATTGCACGGCAGTTTTTGATAGTTTCATTAAGAGTGTAATTAATGCTCATTAATATGCATAAATGAGAAACAGTAGCAGGCTGTAGCAGAGACAATGTATCTGTCTCACTGAAAGGCTTAATTAAAGTGTGCTGAAAGCAGAGAATAGAATAGTCCTCTTTCATTGCTGTCTTTGAGATTAAGTCTGAAGTGCTGTCCAGATACAATGGCAATGCCTCAGCATTAACAACTGTCAAAACTTGACTGTACTTACACATGCAAATACCAACTAATATTTTTCCGAGATCTTATCTTGATAATGCATAAAAAAGCTGGATGTTTCATTATGGTGCTCATTAAGCTTATGCAGCTGCATAGATCCAGTCAGACTACCTCTTATTCTGCCTTTGCCTGGATGATGACAGATGCATCTTTGTCGACCTTTAAGTTAGAGCTATAATGGTACACAAAACTCACAATTTGGAAATGCAGTTCAATGCAAAGAGGAAACAACACAAGGAAAATTAAATGCATAAAACAGAGTTTTGAATCCATTTCTGTATTATATTCAGTAATCCTTAGGCTGTCTCCACGCAATTGTATCCACTGGATTGGTCATTTTAGAGCTTTAGGGTGCATATTCATATTCTGTTACATTTTACATATTCATATTCTCATACATATTCTATTAAATCTGCCCTTGTCACAGAGATAGAGGTTAGGTTTAATTTTTTCATTTTATGAATCAGTTTGTCAATTCAAATTAAATAATTAGTAAATTAATAGACCTTTAACTCTTTAAGTTAACTACTGCACAATATTCTTGGACTCTTGAGGACCACAATTTACACCACAGGATACAGCATAAGATTTATGATTTCATACATATGTCGATGTTCTTTAGAATATAAGAGAGCTTAATTCGTGATGCACTTATAAAATCACATTTGCAATTTTACCACTGTTCATACATCTCAGGGTTAGATTTCAAAGAACACTGAATATATGTCCAACATTACAGTGCTTTACTTCCTCTACTCTTTGAATTGGGAGTGCATTCACTACTTTAACTAAGGAAGTATCTGATCTCTTGCCTTTGCCTGACCATCTGACTGGAGGGTTTCGTGAGACTCTGTGATTCAGTAGGGTACGGGCCCGGAACTCTTTAATTTGGAAGGAGATCAATAAAAAGGGTGGTAGTATTGCTTTTTCTAATGTTGTGATATAGGCCATGGGGTGGAATTATTAGGTGTTTGCACATCACTGCTAACGTAAGTGCTCAATGCACACTAGAGGGTTGGAAAAGAGGTCCAGTAGTATGTGCATAATCATTCTGATAGACAAACCAAACGGCAAACAAATTAAGAGGCATGAGAGAACTGCCAGATCTGAGCAGATGAATGCACTCTCTGGATTTCCTTCTTGTTAAAAGATGGTTGTTTGTAGCATTTTTGTTCCAAATAACTTTCACTGAATGCCTCTTCTTTCCTTGCCTTTTATCTGTTTTTCATTGTTTCATGTCTTTTTCCTGTTCTTTCTTTTTCCCTGATGGAAGCTAAGCGAAGCCAGTCCATCAGCAACTGTGTTCATCTATATGAAGCTTTGCCCACTACTAAAAGCGTTCCTATGCTGCTCCACACTGTGAGCTCTTTCTTGCCTGGTATCTCTTCTGGTAACTCTGCTTGCTCTCACAGACTCTCAGGTAAAATGTGTTCTGAGAGCTGGAAGTGTTTGTATGTGTGACTTCCATCTCACCACTTCCATCCATCTGTCACTCAGTCATGTGCTGCCAGTTACTGTGTCTCAGTGACAGTGTTTGAAGGCATTATGGTTTAGCAACTTTATCTTTTTGTTACGCAACTTAAAAATTGTTGAGCAAATTTGTTCCTGTTTTCAGTTTGAAGGAATGCCGTCAATGTGTGCATCACCACTGCATGTGTGCATGTCTTAATGTGTCTCCAGAGTTCAGTTTAATATATCACACCCCTATTGATACCGTCAATTTGATAGTGTCATTGTTTTTCAGTAGTTGCGGTATTATTTGTGTTCACTTAATGTCCTCTTTTCTTCTGACTTTCAGATGTGGAGGAGTGCCAGCTGTCAGAATGTGGGGGAGAGGAGGAGCTGGGAGGCGGGGATAGCCCGCTGCCACGTAGCAGCAGCACCTCAGACATCACCCAGCAACTCTCTGACTCTTTGCCAGGTATAGTATCTAACCCTAACAGCATGTTGTTAAAATTTGCTAAACCTGACACACTTTTTGCAATGGTTACTGTCATATGCCCTGTTTTTATTAGATTTATAATGTACTGTAGTCAGGGGAATCATATGTACATGTTCAATGCAAATCTTTTCCCAGGCGTATGCATTTCACTGATTTGAACACATTAAAATCAAGCAGTCAATGAACCTACAATGCATTTATGGAACATATTTTTGAGGTCTCAAGAAAGACTCAATTTGCATATTATACATGCAGCGCTGCCAGATAAAGCTCCACTCTGTACCTAAACTTCTACTCCCCGGCGAATTTTATATAAATTAGATTAATTAAGATCAGTGCAGCAGTGTCATTAAATATTTAGCTACACAAGAGGTGCCTTCAATGCATGTATATTGCAGTTTTGCTGGAGCCACCTCACCTCAAGAGTTTTTCTTTTTTTTTAAGTTCGTTCTCACACAGTGCATTTCCTCTTGGGGATCAGTCAAATTCATCTGCATCCCTGTCTTTGTTCCAGCCCAGAAAAGAGAATATTCCCCTTCCTCTTGCGGTTCTGGGAGCAGAACGTCTGAGGGAAGGAGAGGGAGCATTGAGACCCCAGTTGTGAGTTTGTAGTGTAGTATAAGATAACAGTATTTATGCTTTACTGTTAATCCCCACCATTTTTAAATATAATATATTTGTCTGTTCTCTTAGATCCTTATCAGACGGAGCAACAGTCCAGTTGAGACAGAGTGCAATGCAGAAGGACCAACAACCTACACAAGGCCCAAGCTCAGGGAGAAAAGTCAGATATTACTCATTATTTATTGAAATGTAAACTGTGTACGTTTATAGCTTTAGTATTTTAATATAAGTGATATATGTAAAGAGTATATTATTTAACAAATGTCTTCATTTAACTAACATTTTCATTCACCCAGGTGAGAGTGTAAGCAGTGAGACATCCAATGGCTACCTCAATGAAGCTGAGGTTACCTGGCAGGCCTTTGACGAGGAGGCTGACACTCAGTCAACCCAGTCAACCCACATGGATGTGACGACTAACCCCCAAAGCCAGGGAAGCCTGCTACTCAGCCACAATGAGGCTCTAGCAGGTAATGGGCATGATAAGAACACAGAAGAAGAACGCTTCTGTCTACTTTATTTATCTTGTCAGACATGTTAAATCTGTTACATGTCTTTGCGGACTATATTTTTTTAGTTAGCATATTAATGCTAGCAGTTTTTAGTAGTATACATGGCCTGACCCTGGCATGTCATTTCATCAAAGTTAGTTTCAGGGCACCTAATTTAGTGCAGAATATAATCCTCTTGTGAAATAAATACAAATACACATGGCTACGCTCCTCACCTAAAGCTGCTCATCATGGACAAATAATGCAGTCTACGAAATCTGTTGAGAGAAATGAAAGGAAATAGTCCATTGAAATTAAATATTGTTTTTAAATTAGATTTGTCAGTTCTTTTACTATGGAAGGATACCTAATAGATAGTATTTTTTGTTGGTGTTGTAGCCTTTTTGTAAGGAGACAAAGTGGTCCATTGTAAATAGGTGTTTGCCATTCAGCTGAAGTTTTAGTGAGTTATGTATTTACATTTGTAAATAATCAAGTTTTTACTCTGCATCAATCACTACAGCTTTAAATTTATCCCTCCTCTTTCTCAGTATTGATGTTGAGGTACTTGTTACACATCTGCCCCTCCCGCTCTTGTGCACAAATGTGTTCTGTGATGTGCTACATTGTGATCATCATGAAATTTCACTTGTCCTTTGTACCTGTGGTCCCTCCTTCAAACCCAATTTTATCCCTTTCCCCTTGTTGTTTTTAGGTCCTGAGTGTGCCTTCCCTCCCCACTCTGCACCCCCGTCTTACCACCTCAACCACTACCACTACCCCCAGAACCCCCCCGCCTCACCAGCCCTGCTAGTGCACACAGAGTGCCCGCGGGACTGCCCCCTGGATGACACCATGCATCAGTCTGTCTTACACATGCCACACCATTTGGGTACTGCTTTCTAGCTGCTACTCAGCATTTTAACCAAGTCTTCATGACCATTTGCTCTCCATTACTCTGTTTCAGCCTTAATTTGTTTTTCCTACAACACTATCCCTCATTTAATTTAATTTTGTTTTCCTCGTGGCTACTCCATTTAATACAATCCACTATTGTAGCTTTTCACAATGTAAAGCTTTTTATGAATCCCTGGGGGAAATTTCTCTTTGAAGTCAAAAAGGCATTTCTCTCTACAGTATGTTGTGTCCAAAAGAAAAGCAGAAAGTGAATAGTCCCCTCACATCTGCCACATACTGTCATTTCTTTGTCATTTACTCGACCTTTACTTCCTCTGTTCTCTGTCAATCTCCCACTGCCCACCTTGTGGCACTGTCCTCCTACTCCTTAATATGGGTTCTTTTGGTTATTGCATGTGACTTGTGCCCGATGCCCAAAGGTTTTTCAATCACTTATCATAGTGCAAAGCTGTTGGTGTTTTGAAGCATTTGGGAAAAGGCACAATGAGAGCACGGATTTGATCAACAGCCGCTCATATAGTACTTCTGTGATTTTCATGTGTTTTGAAAATGTTTCTCTCAGTGAAACATAAGTGAGTATGAATTATGAAATCACTCATTAATATATTCAGATAAATGTAACCTTTCAGCTGCACACAACACGTACAGCCTCAACAGAAAAAAACATAAGCAAATGTGAAGTGTTTAACAGTTTTTAAAAAGTCTGGAATTTTTATTTGGATAGAGAGTGAGCAGCAGCCTGTGGGTTTATAGCAAGTGCTGAGCTGTTATTGATTGAATCTTATGTCATCAATGAAAACATTCAGCCTGTGTTAACTGTCAACACCTACAAACGTCAGCACTACTTCACTATATTCTTTAACCCGAACTCTATATCGTTTCTTTCTTCAATCATGCAGACAGCAGTGAGTGTTTAGCTGATGATGTCAGCATTATTGCTGGTGGCACCCTGACTGGGTGGCATGCTGATTCTGCCTTTGTCCTCTGGAGAAGGATTTTGGGTATCCTGGGGGACGTCAATAATATTCGCTGCCCCAAGATCCATGCCAAGGTGTTCTCTTATCTCTATGAACTCTGGCACAAACTAGCTAAGGTAAAGCTGGAAAGCAAAGTTGCCTAAAATAATCAATCTTTCATTTCAGTGGATGAGTGATAAACATATTTTTCATCATACTGTGCACATGTATGCTCATTTGTATAAGTCACATGTATGTATCACTCCAGATTCGGGACAATCTGGGAATCAGTGTGGACAACCAGTCTTCTCCTCCCCAACCAGCCTTCATCCCTCCTCTCCGAATGTTGGCATCATGGCTCTTCAGGGTAAAAACTAAATTTCAGCAATGCTAGAAAAACTGCCGGAGTATTTAAACACTTAATGACATAGCATCACCTGAAACAGAAAACTAGTAAACAGACTGTGGAAGGTTTATAGAAGAATTTAAGAGGGAAAAATTTTCCTTCCAGACATTAATTATTTCCTCTTTCCCTGACTGACTGAACACTGGTTACATATTTTCAATCTGCTTCAAAATGGCTCATGCCTTCACATCTGTTGTCAACACCAGCGCCTGAAGGAACCCCACAATGCACACAGTTACATTTCATGAAGCAGCAACATGGCCTCCAAATAAACATAACGGTGCACATTAAGAACGACAAGCACTCTGACAGAATGGACAAATAATGAGCTGTATCCAATTGTTTTTTTCTACATAGATGAATGGATCAGTGGCTTTGACCATGTCTTGAATTACTATAAATAAATGTATGTATTCCTCAGGCAACAATGCTACCAGTGGAGTATAAAGCTGGCAAACTGCAGGCATACAAGTTGATCTGCGAGATGATGACAAGACACCAGGATGTGCTCCCCAATAGTGACTTCCTCGTACATCTCTACTACGTCATGCACAGGGGCTTCACCAGCAGTGACCAGGTACAACCAGCATGAGGCATCTCACAAACTTTTCTGGTTGTTCTTTCGTTCAGCACTAGATGGCAGACTAGACTAACTCTTATGATATTCTCCATCCGTGGTTGTCCCAAGAGAGAAAAACAGTCATTTGTAGATGCCAATATTACACTGAACTTTCAAATGTGAATTACTTTAAGATTGTCAGACTTGTCTTTCCCTGTTTATTATAATAACTCCAGTAAAACACTGATGTGTAATATTTTCTCTGTTTATACTACTGGTTACACTGAATTACTATTTATAATACTGTTTACACTGATGTGCAGTATTTTCACTGTTTATAGCACTTTTTCATTGATGTGCATTATTTACACTGTTTATAGTACAGTTTTACATTGATGTGTGGTATTTTCACTGTTTATAGTGCTGTTTACACTGAAGTGCAGTATTTTCACTATTTTCAGTACAGTTTACATTGTTACTTTCCATCTTATTTATTTCTTATTTATATTAACTGTTCGAATTTTTGTTGTCACATTTGCACTGCAGCCACTCATGGCTTTGGATTCACTCAACAATTGTGCACTTTTCTATTTTTCATATTTATTTTGCGTTATCAGTTGCCAATATATGACATTTCGTTACCAGATTCATTGTGTGTGTCTGTGTAATGGCAATAAAGGAAGTCTAAGTCTAAAACTCAGACAACAGCATTATTGTGTTTTCACTGATGGTGCTTGATACAAAAGAGTAACGACTGGGACAGTTTGATTCAGCACCAGATAAGTGAGAACCGGAGGCATTCAGGTTCACTGCTGTTTTGAAATTATCGAGGCTAAGCTTCACTTGGTAGTTCTTGTTAAGTGCCTGCCAACCAGTAACGTTGGAGAAGTGTGTTTTGGCATCTTGCACCTCCTCTGGCCACACCCTGCTTCAAATTTAAATTTGGCTGAGCTCCATTCCTATCAGATGAAGCTGAGTGGAGATGAATGGAGTCCCAAAAACAAAGGACAGGGACAAAAGTCTGTGTGGGTTGAGGGAGGGGGAGGGAGGTCGGTTTTGGATGCATGTCTGTGTGTGTATATATATGCCCTCCTGGCTGGGTTTCCATTGCGCCTTGGCAGTGCGACAAGCTTATTAGAATGTTTTCCATGTTGTTAAATAATGTTTTGAGCCCCTGCCGCGTATACGTGATTAATTAAGGATTGACGTCTGTCGTGCTCCGTTAGACTGACACATCGGCCCAGGGCCCGCAGTAGGCTCGTCTGTCTGCCTGTGTGTGCGTGTGTGTGTGAAGGAGCGGGAGGGGTGCCTGGGGAACATAGTGTAGAGTAGAGCAATGAGGGGGGCACACTGAGGGATGAGGCAACATTCTCCAGCTTTTGTTGTGGCTCTGTATAATGCGTCGGGGGGCCAGAGCCAGGCTGGCCACTGAAGCATGCTCAAATTGGCCGGAGAAAAGAGTCCTCACGCCACACAATAGAGGACAGCCGCACGCCTGCTTAACATAAGAAAGTGGCTCTTATTCTCCCCCTCCTCCTTCCTCCCTGTTTTCACCCCTACCCCTCCTAAAGTAGATATATATTTTATCTTCAAATATCCTACCTATTTTTATATTTAAGTTATTTTTAAACACACATTTTACTATCAAATTCTATGATTGCTTTAGAATAGTCTACAAATGATCTCATTTAATTGTTCTTGTGAATTTAGCAAATATAAAAAGTATATACTTTATTCAAAAAATTAAAAAATTACAACAAAGAAATTAAAAAACACTTTAAAGCATATCCCAAATTTAGGCTTTTGTGGGTTCTAGACTTGCCTCCATAACACATTGAAAAGTTCAGCCTATACATCAGTATTTTATCAAATAATAAGGTAAAAATGCTTTGTAGGGAATAAAGGACATCCCAATGTAAATCGGCACCATTCACTTCAGCTAAGCTCAGAGAGAAATGACAGTTCACTTGGAGAGGGTCTCCTTCCAGTAGTAGAGTGCCAAGGTCAGTGCTATTGTCCTGATTGTCCTCCTTTCTCTGGTCACTGGTCTCACAAAGGCATGACCATAGCACAATAGCAGTAATCTATCTAATAGGTCTACTGTGGGCACTGCTGTAGTCTACAGTATTTTTGTTTTATACACTAAGGTGTGAGGCTGACCCTATTAATATGACCTGTATCATTCTTGAATTTGCGTGTAAGTGTAAAGTTTACATGATAAATTACTACAGATTGTGATGAAGGTTTTTGTCTTTCTTAGTGAGTCTAGGGAATAACCAAGTACCATTTTACCATATTACTAAAAGTTGAACAAAAATGGCTTTGCACTCTTTATATATTGATGATGATTTCTTTCGGCTTTTTCCCTTTCGGGGTCGCCATAGCAAATCCTGACGTTCATTGGGTTGTGTCAGGAAGGGCATCCGGCGTAAAAACTCCTGCCAAATCAAATAACTTTATATTAAAGTGCTGAAATGCCACAAATGTAGCTGTTCAGTCTTCATAGTTGTGCAGCTAGATTTTATCACATCGATCAGAGAGAACTCATAGGTGTTCATAGTGATGACGGTAATGTTGAATTACAACAGGAATTCTGATCCGCACTTAACTGGAAGCATTCATGTTTAGTAAGTGATGCCAAAATTTCCCAATGTAATGCTGAATGATGTGATGCTGGAGTGAACCCTGTCACCCCAGGGGCCAGCAGGTGGACAGCGTGTGCTTTCCTGGAGATGAGGCCAAATGAAAAAGCCTGAGGTGGCTCTATTCAGAGTTACGTTAATGCACCTTTTGTTGATGCAGGGTCCATTCCTACTGCCAGCACAGAGCCACATGCAGGGTTGTGTTCCCATTTCTATACACACACCTCAAATCCGGTTCCCTCTACTTACTCATACAATAAAAAACACTTTGCATTCTACATTTGTGGCTTCCTCTAAAATGCTCATTTCAAGCAATCAAGCAACAGTTTGTTGCATGCTAATTACCTCTGACTGCACTACACATTATGCTTCAGAGGTCAATTACGTACAAAATGAGGGTAAAATGGGCCCTCAATCCTAAAGCTCTTCCCACCAATTTTCCACATGCAGTGCACCGTATTGGTTTGACTTCCTACTTATTGCTTCTGCGTGTTTATTCTGTTCCTCTTTTGTTCACCTGCATTCCCTGTTTACTAAAGCCACAGGTTATTAATGTCCCAGATAGATAGACGGTGCAGTGTGTGTTTATGAGAGAGAGACAGAGCAAGAAGGAGAGAGAGAAAACGTGTGTTTGTTAAAGTGCCCTTCGGTTCAGCTCGAAACGAGGTTGTGTTTATACATTTATGGCCAAGGAGGCAGGTGTTTCTTGGCTGGACCTTGACTTTGTACACAAATATGCACGCGTTCATTTAAGATTAGACAGAGAACAATCCCTCTCAAGCTACATTCTCATGCCATTATGCTTTTTTCTTATCAAAGCATGAGCATTTTTCTTCTGTCAATGGCACAATATGGATTCTCTAGTTTCCTACATGGAACCAGTTAAATGAAACCTCTTAACTCCTTTTGAGACTTAAAGTACAACACAGCCATACACTGTACATCAGCACTTGAGCAGTTTCTTTGCACTACAGCATATGTCAATGTTGAAAGCATACCCATCTGCCACGGAGCTCCCTCTACCTCAACAAAACAATACCTTGTCTCTGGCTTTAATTCCAGGTTTGCTTGTGTATATATACAAAAGTTAAGATCTTTTGTTCTCCCTCTTCTCCTCTGTGAACAATCCATCTGCTGCCGCATGTCATTTGTGTTCCCTTTTTTTTCAGTCCTTCAGCGATATGTACCGTTGAGTGCCTTACACTCCCAAACAGATGTAAAATACTTAGTCTACCTGTCGGTGGAAAAAGGTTTCTCTGTGCTCTGTTTCTCACATGGTAGACATGGTGCTACTCAATAATATCACCATACCAAATGCAAAAATCGCAAGTGCACAATGCTATCAGTTGTATTTTGTTTTGTTTTTTCAGTGAATGATGTGGGTGGATTTTTTTTTTAGTCTGTGGTAGATGTCGATTAATATAAGTTACTGCAGAAATGCTATTTTCCTCTAAATCTGCATGTGTACACTTTTTCATCAGGAGGTCTTGAACACCATCATTCAGTCCTGTTCTCCACGATTCTTCTTCCTTGGGCTGCCGGGTTTCACAATGTTGGTTGGAGATTTCATCACTGCTGCTGCTTGTGTTCTGAGTTCTGACTCCCCAGAGGTACATATGCATTTACATTAGTATCACTCTAAAAATAAAATACATAATTTGCAGCAAATTGATTTTGTATTTTACAGTGTTGTATTTCCAAATAAAAAAGATACATGCATATGCATAAATATCCAAGTTGACAACACTTGGGGAGCAAAAAGCATGTAATAATTTGCTACACAGGTGACTTGTGAGCAAAAACGTCTTAATTTTGATCAACTGCCAAATTAAACTGAATAAATTGTGACTGAATGCACACTTTTGAGGGATATATTATACGTAAAAAGGTTTTGTCCAGAAATGCTATGGTAAGAGATATACACTTCAGGGGTCCTTCTTGTATATTTTATCAGTCGCCTGTCATGTGTCAACAGATTCTTTTGAACAGCATCATGAAGAACGTCGCTTCATTCTGTTGGCTCTGTCCAATCCTTTTTCCCTGGAAATGAAGCTTACTGTTCCCTAGAAGTGGTTTGTTTTTGTGTAGCCTTATCGTGTTAATAATACATTTTTTTTCCTCTTTCCGTGTCTGCCAGGCTCCCAGAATGGAGGCTCAGACCACACTAGGCTCCCTTGTGTGTTTTCCCAACCTTTATCTCCAGATTCCAATACTACAATGTAGGCTTGGTTTGGATGACATTGTTGTGGGCAACGAGGATATCAAGGTAAATAGGGAGATAATATAGTAATGTGTTCGAAGTCTATTTTTTGTTACGAACAACAGGATCTTTCGATGGATTCATTTTGAGTCCTTAATAAGTATCCATAGTTGCATTAAGTAAAGTGAACTTAAATACGTGCATGCTGGAAATGAATTAGACTGAAGTGTAAGATGAAGTGTTTAATGAACCTGAATCTATGTCTGTGCCACTCAGGACTATCTGGTCAACATTCTGCTAGAAACAGCAACAAAGGAACACTGTGAAGGTGCCAGGTATGACAAGTTATTTCATACTTGAGTATAAATTATTCTAATATCAATAAAAGACGTGCAGTTACTATTAAATTAAATGTTCAGTATCCATCTGCCTAAGAGTAACAGCTCTTTCTGTAATCCTACCAAACACATCACACAGTCTACAGCTTATAATACAATACAATTTTATTTTTGTCATATTATTAGTCATTTTAGTTTATCGAAGATCAATCTCATGGCCTCCTCCCCCATCATCTCCCCCTCCAATGTTTCAGGCAAGCATTAAAGTAATTTCTTTAGGGATAGAAAATGGCGCAGCTCCACCAAGGTCGTCAACAAGGATTTTCAAACAAACTAAATGCCAATTTCAAGATCAAAACAATTGACGAAGACTACAACCAGGGATTGTGCTACCAAATAGTTGACATAATTGAATAATTATGTATTTTACATAATTGAATAATTATGTAAAGTATTAAAGTTGAAGACTATACATCATTTTGACAGATCGGAACACTGAGGTCGAGTTAGCCTGACTTTTCTTTTCTGGGTGCGGAAAGTAAGTTGAAAAGCTATGGATAAAGCTATAGATAAAACTATAAAGGCCCTGGAGCTTGTCTGTGACCACTGAAGGTCAGACAACCACACCTCTGCTGTGTCTGGTGACTGTCTAGCTGCATTGCTGCACGTAGCTTGTAAACCATCTCATATACTGTCAATACTTGAAAATGATGGGGACTGGAAAATTCTAGCTCCTTCTCATCTTACAACAAAGTATGTCACTAGTGTTGCACAAAAACTGAGCTTGACCCTTGACAGGACGCTGTCTTTTTGGGTTTTTGGAAGAAATGACACCAAAAGTGAAGTCAGGAAAAAGTCTGCTTTGTGGACTCAAAGAAAAAGCCCCACAATGTCCTAAATAAACATCTCGTGTCAGACCTCATTAGATTAGATTTTTAGATTCCTTTATTATCCCACGAGGGGAAATTCCAGATCACAGCAGCTAAATACAAAGAATAGAAAACAGAGTAGACAGATATACATCAATTGAATTCTTGTACACAACATGGACGGTATGCATGATTGAAGTCCCCAGAGATGATAATTCAGCAGATCTCTGGCACCAGTGTCCCAAGGACACAGTGGTCAGTCCTCAACTATTTCAGAAACGGTCACAACCCCTTCCTGAGCAGTCTTCACAGGTGCAGCTGCAGCCCAAGCTAATTGTATGTTTGTGCAGAGGAGCAAACAATGGAACACATCATTGAAGCTTGCCTTCTCCAAAGACAGAGCCACGGCTTGGCTTAAGGAGGTTGCATTCATCAAAGGAGACAGCGCTCAGAGGCCACAAACCTCCACCAAGGCAGCAACACTCCCCATCTTCATACCATGTTCAGTAGACACATGGTTAGACTGCTACCATAGAGACTAAGGGCAGCAAAAACAAAACATAACTGATTCGGTGAACTTTGAGATTAGTGCAAACCTATTAGCCAAAATACTAGATTTATTATATCTTCTTAAATTTACCCTGAGTTATCTCATCTTTTTGTTAATTTCTTAAATCATACAGTTGTTCTTTAAACCTGTGTGTTCCAGGTGCATTGCAGTGTGCAGTTTGGGTTTGTGGGTATGTGAGGAGCTCATGCAGAAGAAAGTTCACCACCAGGTGAAAGATGCCATCAACGTTCTGGGAGTAACACTGAAGGTCAGTGACCTTTTGAGGCATGGAAGTCCCATTTCACGTTTGACCCCTTTAATGCTCACTGTAATATTTGCACTCACTTTTTTCAATAAAACCCTAAATGTGTAGATGAGCTGTAACAAACGTAGAATTTGTTTTTGAATAAATCACAGATAGCCACAGTGTATTGAAATTACTTTTTTAACCACTGAAAGGCTAGTGTTAAGCTCTATCAAAATGATTACATAAAAGGACAGCAGAAAAATCCCAGTGTAGCAAAGGGAAAAAGAGCGTGAGTGTAAAACATGTCCAGTGATATGACTTATGGGTATATTTTAGAAGTGCCCCCTTTCTCTCTGAGTGAAGAGATGCAGAAAACCAGTGGAGGCTGTTTGTGGGGGGTTTTTTCATGGAAAAGGGTTTGGGCGGTGGCGTAATTTCCAGGCTGCTCACTCTCAGTAGATGTGGGCCAATTTAAGCAGCTACATCTCCCAGCTTCCTGCTCGAGTAAACCCACCACTACCACCCGCCCCCCCCCCCAGCGC
>JAPTHA010000016.1:9745656-9757433 GCA_029814585.1 Gymnapogon annona | reverse complement strand
AATGACCAAAAAACCACAGAAATACATCACAAAAGTATCAAAAAAACACATGGGAGCATCAAACAAGCACAAGGGATAGTACATATATATATGTATATATATGTACATGTACATATATGTGTGTATACACAAAATCATTGAGCGTTGTCTTCTAAGATCTGTTTTGTGTCCAGAAAGACACTCTCTGTATTCATCAGTGTTAAAGTACAGCTGTCAAAGTGCCAGGCACACTTAATCCTAACATTATCACCTAGTCCCACTTTTTTTCTGTTCCTCAGGTACTTCACTGTTGTGTCTCTGGTGCCAATTTGCACACACAGCAGAGCCACTACCTCCTGAGCCTGTCAGACCTGTCTACTGACTACGACCTCATGTTGGGTCAGGTTAAGAGCTTTGAGCCTCCACCCTCCCAGACTACCACCACAGACTTTGGCAACCTCCTCACTGTAGCTGAGGGTAAGAACACATGGATTGGGTGGCCAAAACAGTTCTGTTTCCCCTTTTTAGTCTCCACTGTGTGCAAAATCAAATGTGTTCATACAAATGAGGGTGGTAAGTATTTTGTTATGTATTTATTATGTTAGTGTTTATGCAGTACAAAGTAAGACTTAGATTTTTAAAAAAATCTATAGATATTACAAAATGTATAAAACATACCTTTTACTGAAAAATTCAAAAAATACAGAGGAAAAGCACCATCCATTTGGAGCTTCTCCATTAAATGTCAATATCTTATTAAAAGTATGAAAAGGAAATCAAGCATCACAGGGAATGGAATGTTCACATTAGTGCTCATCCCTAGAGAGAAGACCCATTATGGGGTGTAGATAAAAATGTGGATTTTTTTTTCTTCTATTTGCGACCTTGTGATTCCATTAGGCAATATATTTCCCTCTCTCCCTCATGTCCTCAACTTCTGAAAAGTCTTTTTAGTCCAAATGCACAGCACATGTGTGCAAGACTGAAACAATGTTAGAAATTTGGACATCAGCTTTTGTCTGAGAAATTTCACCACACCTCCGCTTTTTGGTTCACAGCTGCACAGTCTTAATCGAAATAACAAAACACTATCAAAAGGGCAAACCAAAGAGTGCCGGCCTAGTTATATTCATGCCCCTACCTCATATTGATCAAGTCACATCAAAGGGCCAGCACATCCCTAATGCAGCTTGGCCTGCTTTCTGAAGAGCTTTTTCCACTTTGATGGGGATAATGGTATTGATAGCACTGTCACAATGCAGGAGTGCATCTTCTTGTTTTTCCCACATCACTGCAGAATAAAGCTCGGCATGCCTTTAGCTTGGGAGTAAAAACAAGTGCATTTCCATAAATGTAATTCACTAAGTACAGTCCTATTCAGTAGTGTGTAAAGATGGTGGTTCTCATTAGCACTCGGCCTGTCCCTGCATCTGCCTATTGTAAGAACACTCAATGGGCTTTTCTCTCATCATTAGATGATACCTACTTAGAGGTGTGTTGGCCAAGCCTTTGTGAGAAATGAATAAAGTACCCCTATTAGTGATCATGAATGAAATTTGGCTTTATGTAAAAAGAGCTAAGGTAGATGGTAATATTTCTACATAGAAATGCAAACCTTTTGATGGTTTGCCAAAGACATATCACAAAAGATGAGCTCCATCTGAAGCTCTATTCTAAAACCATCAGTAACTTTTCTCGCGTGTTTGCTTTCAGAAATTTGGTCAGTACTTTTATACCTCTTCATTCTTTCATCAGAGAAGCGTCGTCGGAACATGGAGCTGATTCCCCTGACAGCACGAATGGTCATGACACACCTGGTGAACCATCTGGGTCATCATCCTCTGAGCGGTGGCCCTGCTCTTCTTCACAGCCTTGTGAGCGAAAATCACGACAACCCATATGTGGAGTCATCCGAACTCTCCTCAGAGGTCTTCAAAAGCCCCAACCTGCAGTTATTTGTCTTCAATGACAGCACACTGGTGTCCTACTTGCAGATCCCTGCTGACACTCAAACTGTTGGCCAGCCCCCCCACCCTTCATCCCAAGTGCGGGTCATTGTACGTGACATCTCAGGCAAATACTCGTGGGATGGTTCAATTCTGTACTGCACCACCCAGGAGGATACTGTTGATATGGGCATGTTTACTGCCACAGACTACACTCTTTCTACCACTACAGTCAGTCAAAGTAAAAATCAAACACCCTCCCCAGGAAAGGGAACATTCAAAAACCATTGCTCAGTCTCCAACTCCCTTTCAGACTGTTGTGAGGAGGAGGAGGTGGATATTCTGGATAAGCTGTTGGAGGAACTAGGCCACAGCAGCCCTGAATGCTTGCCGCAGGCCCAGCTGAACCTCAACCAGCCTGCCCCCTCACCCTGTGGCATGAATCTAGAGCAAGAGGGTGCCATTCTGGAAGCAATTCTTCGTCAGACTCAACAGGAAGAGGAGCAGGTGAGAAGGTGGGACACTGATGTAAGTTTTCGAGCTGCCTGCCAGAAAGAACCCTCCCACCAGGAACCAAAAGCTCCTTTCTACTTCTGCCGACTCCTTCTCAATGACCTCGGCATGAACTCTTGGGATCGCAGGTACACAAGCACCGCACACTGGTATCATCACTTCTTTAAATAGCATAATACTAAAGAAACAAGTTCATAAATATATGAGAAGTTTTTAACAACACCAGTTGACATTAATGTTTTTATGCTCTAAGAGTCATTTAGTCGGCTAATATTATTTCATGCGTATGTTATTTTAGTTTTATCCTTGTGGTTGCACATAGATGGAAAGAACAAAGTTAAAAGCACAGTGGAGTCAGGAGAATCTTAATCTCCTCTCCACAGGGAAAATGTGCCCAGCTGTTTTCACTGAGGTCTGCCTTGCAGAGCCGCATCTTTTCAAGGCTTTCCCATAAATGAAAAGCTTACACCTCTTAATGGTGATTCTGCAACAAGCACAAAGCTAGTAGGAGATTGCTGTTGACACCTGTGACTCCTTTGCCTTTGTTAATCTCATGTCATATATTGGTTTATTAAATTGTGCTTCTTTATAAGGTATTGTCTTTTATTTTGTTTTGTACTGAAAAATACATCATGTAATAACAATTTTTTGTCTTCTAAAACAGGAAGAGTTTCCATTTGTTGAAGAAAAACTCCAAACTGTTGAGGGAACTAAAGAACCTTGATTCCAGGCAGTGGTAATGCTTTTTAAGTCATATCTTTAGATTAATTTCATGGTGTCCCTTTTATGGTATTTTTATGTAAAAGCAGGTTTTTAAGTTGCACAGGTGCTCAAAGCAGTATTGTATTGACCCCCCACCACCACCATCATCTTTCTCCCCAATGATTTCCCTAATCTGTGCCATTTCCTGCTGATTGCCACTCAAGAAATCTCTCCCTGTTACTCTTGCTGGTTTCCTTTTTCTTTCATTACCTTAATTCAGTCAATAAATGTGCCACATATTGCTAACGACAGGGTCATATTAAAGGATGTCCTCAGGATTGGACATCATTCTTCCAGATGGCTAGATTTCGTTGGGTTAGAACAACCTGGGCATAAGCATGTAAAGTGCCCTGAATCTCACTGTCGTGGTAACAGGGAAAGTTAGTCTGTTTTTTTTCTTTCAACCCTTATCCGGGCCTAAACAGTAACAATGAAGCTACCCTCTTGTTATTATTATCATTGTCATTATTATAATATTTTGCTTATAATTGCAATCTGTTTTTAGCTGACCTCGTTCTGCTGCTGCTCCTCTACTTGGTTTGAAAAGTTTTTGGAGCAAAACTGAATGCTCCAAGACCAAACAATACGTTTTTGGGTCTTGTCATTACTTCTGGTTTTAATGCTAAGCATTTGTGTTTCTTCAACAAGTATGTACTTAAGTGAGGTATCACAGCCTTAAAATTAAGAGAGACATTATTATTTGCCATTTTTGTCAAAATCTTGAAGCTATATGAGTTCTCATATTTTGGAAGTATGATTATTTTCTGATCAGGAACACAACAGATTTACTCTGCTCACTGCCATAGGTGAGTGGCATTATATTTACTATCATACTGATAGATTCAACAATACTGCAGTCGCCTTTCTTCGACATTGGCGCAACAAGATATGATGATGATGATGATGGTACTGATAGGTGTGAGCAAGGGCAACATTGGCCAATATGTGTGACAACATTTAGAGTAGAAATCAGTCAGTCAGTCAAATGTTATCTTTTTCATTTGAAGTTGCTTTCAACATGTGTTATGAGTCAAATATTGTTTGTTCTGTTACTGTTTATTCGTATGCAATTTCAATTATAATATGTGATGTTTTGTGTTGTGTAGTCGTGAGACACACAAGATTGCTGTATTCTACATTAGAGAAGGCCAAGAGGACAAGTGCTCCATCTTGTCCAACAGTGCTGGAAGTCAGGCCTATGAAGACTTTGTATCTGGACTGGGATGGGAGGTACAGACCTTCAGCATGCATTGCTTAACATACTATGACCACCAACCTGCAACCGCAACATACTAAACTAGTTATGTGTCCTTCAGGTGGACCTGGCCACACACTGTGGCTTCATGGGTGGCCTTCAGAGGAATGGCAGCACTGGTCTATCAGCTCCTTACTATGCTACCTCCACCATGGAGGCCATCTTCCATGTCTCGACACGAATGCCATCTGATTCTGATGACTGCCTCACTAAAAAGGTACTCAGATTTTTTACGTTTATGGTCGTGATCTGTTTACAGTGTATGTAGGAGTAAATTTCTCGGCCCATCTTGACATTTGTGGATGTTAATTCTGGAGTACATTATGAAATTAGTGGAATACCGCTTTGTCTGGTTGATGCAGTTAAATGGCTACACAGTCCTGTTGGCCCAGAGCACTATTTTGATGTAGCCTTTCAGCTCTGTGTTAAGCTGTGATCAGGAGGTGTGAGTCTGGAGTGCGGGCATTGATTAGTGACCCTGACCAGGCGGGCCTGAGGAGTAGAGTCGTGGGCGCGTGAGTGAAGAGAAGGCATGTGCCGCTGTGGTAATGACTATGATTCTGCTAGCCCCTACCCCCCTCCCCGTGTGCTGTGACCAGGGCCTGGATTCAGCCATTAGCTCTCCCTGCTAGGGCAGGCGCCGGCCGGATGCCGGCAGGATCCTTTTATCCAATTCCTGCTGCCGCCACAGGAGCGATCGATTGGGTTCTGCAGTACAATTCTGAGGTGTAGTGCGCCAGTAGCAGTTAGCACGAAGAAATGAGCCACAAGGCCCCTGCCCATGCTGCCAATCTTCTCATACAGTTCCCTGCTGAGAGGGGAAATTCATCAGGCTCTCCTAGTATCCAACCCCCGTTTCAATCCTCTGCAGCCCCCCCCAGTCCCCCTCTCAGTTTCACAAATAACCACCTTCTCATTCCAAACTCACACTGAACCTGTGTTCTGCGGCTGCTAAAATTAGTTAGACTCTGTAAAGATTTTCACTTTCGTCGGCCAGAGTGAGGCGCTGATGGGGCTGGAACACTTGCTGTTGAGTTCAGCGTAACAGCACATGTACACCTTGCACAGTTTCCACACCAACCACAGGCCACATACAAATTGGCAGGCTGGTTGTAAACGCAGATGCTTCAGAAAAAAAGCATAGAAGAAAGAGAGTGGTATGAAGAATTGGAATTACAATCACGCTTCATCTTTGTCCAAGTAGGATGTTTCCCTGTCAATTTAAAAATAACACTTTTAGTTCAACAGTCACCCACTTTACTGTCTGGACCGGCTGAGATATACTGTGGGGAGAGGCGGACGGGTGATCTCTCACTGGGCAGATTGCCTATTTGAAGACAATGAAGGGGGGAAAATAAGACCTAACCCAAAAAGAAAAGAGGAAAAACCATGAATTCCTCAATCCAATTGAGGGTTTCGGCAGTGCAGGCTGCTGCAGCAGTAGCAGCTGCCTTCAGTAATGTGGTTATAGAAGCGACCTGCAGGGTTGGGGTCAGGCCATCTAGACCATAAACGTGTATGTGTGTGTTTGTAAAAGTGAGAGAGATGGTCGGGTGCTTTGGCTATCACATTCACCCTGTGGCACAAAAGCTTAACTGGGCTGCTGTTGATCGTGTTTTTTTTTTTATAAAGAGTCACTTGTCTTCTGGGGTGTTCTGGACTCCTGTATCTACGTTTGTGAAGACCATTAGCTGGGTGTGGGGTCAAAATGCACTAATTGACCAAGCCCCTTTGGCTTGAGCCATATTTTATGTAATAAAGAAAATAGCGTCAAACATTCACATGTGATTATCAAAGGAGTACATAGATCAGTGCAGAAGATGATTGACTCGAGCATACACATCCTCATTAAACTTATGATTCAGGTCATCCAAATGCTAATATCTTAACCCAAATTAACATCCCAGTGTTGATTGTCTGCTCTAAATGCATATTCAACATTTTCTCTGAAATCCCACTGACTGACCTGGTTGGTACCTGCTGATCCTTGGACAGACAAACTGAACTGGCGAGTGCCAGTAATCAACATGCCGTGGATTTGTTTAAGATTACTGTATTACCATAATTAAGGGTTTATAATAGAATGTGCTAATTGCATTTTTGGTGGCAAGGGCATGTTTCTTAATGGCTCATTAGACCCACAGTACATTGGCAGATGTTTGCTTCTGAGTAGAGGCCCACTTTCCATTCATTGTCCGTGATACCTCAGTATAGGGTAGGAGAGCCTGATTTACCTCCACAGGTTCACCAACTAGTAAGTGATGTACACTTGTCAGAAAATATAATGTAGTCTTGCCCATTTATTTACTTTCGAAGGTGAAAAAGCTGTTTACCCATTTCAAAGTAGCATCAGTCAATTTCCTGCCATTTAAGTGTATTTTCTTGCCGTGCCCAGATTCAGATCCGTGTTTTGAATAGAGTGGAAATGAGAAGCAATTTCATCTTTGATAGGGAAAGTTAATTGGATTTGAATTATTTGGTTTTATAATGCTCAATTTTGCACATTTTGTGTTTGCAATTTGAATTTGTAATGAAAAAGCTATAAAAAGAGGTAAAACTGAATCTCTGACCCCATTTAAACAATTGTTTTCTAACAAAGTTTGTGATTTTGCTATAAGCAGACGCCTTGTTTTTCCACCTGCAGTATTTCACATTATTTATTATAAGGCACCTGGATGCACCTTAAACAAAAAAAATGAATAAAGAGTCATGCGCTGCATATATCAGTATTGTATTGATAAATGCTATTTATTTTGTGGAATTTTCCTCCTCTGTCAATAAACTAATAGTCAGCCATTCTTATCTTCATGTACCTCTCTATACATTAGTTCACTATTGAGCCTCATGAAGGTGGCCTGCTCCTGACTGAATTAACTCTTTGACTTGTCGTAATCGCTATGAATTTGTGCTCTTATCATCATCACCATAGAGATGAAAATTACCCGTACTTGTTAGGCACTTGATTAGGCTGATTTTGTTTGTTTGGCAGCTGCGTCACCTGGGAAATGACGAGGTGCACATAGTGTGGTCAGAGCACACCAGGGATTACCGTCGTGGCATCATCCCAACTGACTTTGGGGACGTGTTGATTATCATCTACCCGATGAAGAACCACATGTATTTCATCCAGATTATGAAGAAGCCACAGGTAAACCACTGCAGTTAATACGTTTGATTAATTCAGTTGTGATCATGAATTAACCCATTTCAAGTGGTGAGTTGAATGTTTTTTAATTAGCCTTTGTTAATTTTTTTGAAATCACTACTAATTGAGTTATTTTCCAATCACAGGAAGCAAGAAAAACAGGGCACTGTGGCTGTGAATTAAATCAGAGCCTTTCCTTTGCTTTGTCGTCAGTTTCCTGCTAGTTTTTGGGTTCTTTTTCCAGTTGCGATCTCCATCAGAAGGCTTAGTTTGCCCTTACTCCAGTGGCGGATTATTACCCACACTGTGGGCATGTGCTCTCAGAGATGTTTACTGTCATTGCTAGTCTAGCTTTCATCTTGGCTACTCCACAGTACTGCACTCAAAGTATGGCCTTCTAGAGGATAGTGAAATTTCTTTGAGAACAACCTCAGATGTTCAGTCATATTTTCAATCATTTTATGTAAACATTTTTGACCATATAAAAAAATCAAACATTTCAGTAACATTTCTAGGAAATTCTGTTTTGTTTTTATTAATTAGTTTTTCATTATGTTTGATGTATTATATATATATATATATATATACACGTGTGTGTGTGTGTGTGTGTGTGTATTTGATCATTAATACAAACAGATAATAGAAATATATAAAAATGTACCCTCCAGTGTCTGTGACTTTTCAAGTAAAATATTTACACTTTAAGAATTCATATCAGTCACTGCTGATTGTCATTGGTCTCTATGACATGATTTTCACTTTACTGATTATTGTGCCATCTGAACTACCAAGTTGAAGACAGCAGGACCTTTTTGGAGAGACTTTGACATTCACGTCAACTTCCAGGTCAACGACCATTGAGCTTTAATGATTAAGGGCCTCCTTCCAATATGCGTGAACAGACGCGTGTACCCACACTCACACACTGCTGCTAAAATGCATATTGCCCCTTTGTGTTTGTTCGGTTGTTCAATATGAAAGCATTGTTTAGTATTGATTGTCATTTTAATTTCATTTACCTAGCATTGATTCGCATTAGATATGTGTGGTTGTCATGCAAAGTTAGGTAAAATCCAATTTCAACTTGAACCCTTGCCCCAAACAGATGGACAAACGGTCAAAAAAAAAAAAAGAGGTAGATGATTTCTAATCAGCTCTTTGTTTTGTTTCAGTCACTTAAGCAGGCTAGTACCACAAACTAACTAAATAAACTTTGAGTCTGTTTGGAAGCTAGATGTTTTAATTCCAAATTCTATACCATTTTTCTTATTGTCTCAGGTTCCTTTCTTTGGGCCTCTGTTTAATGGCGCCATCATCACTGGGACGCTGCTGCCAAGCTTAGTGCGGGCCACCTGTATCAATGCCAGCAGAGCTGTCAAGTCCCGGTTGACTCTCTACCAGAGCTTGTATCCTTTATTTTAGTCCTCGTGCCTTCTGCTTCATTTAGTGTCCACTATCCCATACAGGGTTTACTCCTCTGAGGAATATTATTAAAATGAACCCTTGACTGCACATGAAGGTAAGATCATTCAATGCTGTGTACACAGATTTGGATGCTTTATTTTAGGGTGATTCTATTATGTGCACTGTAGAACACCATTGAATTTGTATTTGTCTGCACCGCTAGCAACCCGTCAGCCAACGTACACAGCTGAGTGCTAACACTGATCTTTATGGGCTGTCTGATTTACATACAGCTATTAGACCAGGGCTGTTTCACAGCCTGGAGCAGCATGTGGGGCTGTGTGTGGCTGTTTTGGGTAGGAGCACAGATAATGTGTCATCATCTATCACTACTATTTTATGGAGCACACGAGGAGCCAAAATAAGAGCAAAATAATCAAATGCATACAAGTGCACATACACAAACATACGCTCCCTCATCCCTCCACTCATCCATCCAACAGTGTGCCGTTAGGAGTCTGACTCCAGCTGTAGTTGTCAGTTGGTTTAAAGGGAGTGTAATCACCAATGGTGATGAATTAGCATGTGAATGCCAGCAGCATAGAGTTGGGCGGTGGGATGGGGGGGTGAGTCGGGATGGCCCCTGGAGGGGGAAACCTGATCTCCCCAACGCCCCACTCCTCCTCGGACAGCATGTATAGCACCGCCTCACCAGAACCACGCTGCCCCTCTGGCGGTTGCTATAGAAACCTTCCCCCAAGGAGGTTTCATTTGGGCGGAAGAGTACTAGCTATTGTTTTAAGACTTTGGCATGTTTGCAGAAGTTTGGGGTGGACTCATGTGTATAAACTAACTCTTTATTCTGGTTGTAGACAAAATGGAATTTGTTTTTTAAGTATACTCCAGCACATGTGTTTACAGTTGGCTGTGTGTAAGTATGCATGTGTTTCACAATGCATCACATCCCCTAGTCCCCCACCCCTATATCAGGCCTTGTCTGTGTGTCCCCTGGGGCATCCTGAGTGACAGATGTCTGTTACCCGACGCCAAGTGAATTAGCCCAGTGTGACTCTCAGTGCCAGAGGGGGGGCAGCCGAAGGCTTGCCTTCCTCTGTAAGCCTCTGGGTGTGAAGAGGTTAGGAGGGTAGGACAGTACTAGGACTGTACTGGGCCACAAAAGCCTTACCTGGCATTCCTTAGCAGAGGAGAAGATCACACAAAGGCACGATCTATGAGAAGAGATAAGCGTTGCCTCTGGAGCTCTAGCAGTGATAGGCTGCCAGGCCTCACACACTCCAAGAGAGGAGCTGATTGAATGTGCCAAGCAAAGCCCACTGCCAGCAGCAGTATCTGCATTTCTGTCTACTGTTTGTCTGTCTAGCTGAAGGAGCTTTAAAGGAGAGAGGCAATATAAAAAACTAATGAATGGCCCCGATGTTGGGTTTGTTGATTGTAATGTGATTAAGAAGACACATTTGGATGTGAAATCATGATGGCATATCCATTCTTTTACAGTATCAAACATTATATTTGATGACATGATCCGTAAAGTCTTCAGTGGCGAGCACAGTTAGTTTTTAATATGCTTTCAGCACTGGAGTCACTGTTTTATTATACCAGGCCAGCTGTTTTTACTATTTTTTACCCTGTCAGTCGTCATTCTTCCATCTTCTTTGAATATGTGGCTCCTGATCTTTCACAGACTGGAACAATGACCTGGCCTCTTTTTTCAGGATGTGCGTTTTTTGTGCAAGATGAAAATCCTCATCCTTAGTTTACCCCTCCACAATGCCTTAACAATCCACAGCCTGCATCCTGCCTGTGAGACCACTCTCCCAGGTAATTAGTTGAATATTTCTTCAAAGAGAAGCTATATGACCCCCGTGTGTCCAGATAAAAGGCCAGTATGGCGCTGTGGCCCCCTCTCTCGCTCTGTCACAAGGCTCAAGAGGACTCCAGCAGTCTGCTGCAACGCTCACAGGATCTCTTAGACTAATAGGATTTGATATTGAAAAATGACCACCAGCAACATTTTCAGAAAATACAGATACAAGACACGAGTGTTTTTCACATACTCCACTCCTTTTTTCTCTTTCTGCCTCTGTTCCAATCACATCCACGGGGTGCCCTTTTCTCATTTTGTCCTTCTGTTTTTCATAATTTGTGACATTTGTGTACTTGGCTTTCGTTTTTTTTTTTTTCATTCAGTGGCCAGATTTCAGTGTCAGTTAGATTTTATGTCACTTTCTTCTGTCAAGATTCAGCCTTGGCCATCATATCACAAGCCTCTCACAGACAACTCATAATGTGTCATCTATTATTTATACACCTGATGGAAATTGCAGCTGGTCTGGCTTTGTGTGTTCTAAGTGCATTGTCTGCAACTTACCCTCTCAATAGCGGCATTTTGACTACTCCTGACCACAAAATGCAGGAGCAAATTAAGCTTTTATTAAACCACTACTTTTTATTGTCTCATCAGCAACAGAAAATCATAAGTAATTGTCTGCTGATGCAACTCCCTGCATGACGATGTTGAGCGGAAGTGTCACGGCCATTTAAACTGCTGTCACTGTATCGCCAAAAACTCTGTTATTATTATCTCTAAAGCGGAGATTAATTTCTCTCTTCAACAGCCACTTGATTTCGATGTGTCATCCGCCACTCTTTATGATGGGGGTATTGTCAAGGGTAAAAATTGTGTGTGTGTGTGTGTGTGTGTGTGTGTGTGTGTGTGTGTGTGTGTGTGTGTGTGTGTGTGTGTGTGTGTGTG
>JAPTHA010000016.1:9722919-9745556 GCA_029814585.1 Gymnapogon annona | reverse complement strand
TGTGTGTGTGTGTGTGTGTGTGTGTGTGTGTGTGTGTGTGTGTGTGTGTGTGTGTGTGTGTGTGTGTGTGTGTTGGGACGGCAGCAACTTTCTAATAGGTGAGACAGTGTGGAACTGACCTTGATTCAGAGACATTGCCTCCCTACTGGACAGAATCAATAGCTTTTGCACACTGCCCTTGGTCCCCATCCTCTGGTCTGACACACACATGAACACAAATGCACACACACAGATCCATCTCCAGGCAGCGATCAATAACCATAATCTGTTTCTGCCCATCGCCAGTCATGCGAGCCAGGCTTTTAGGTGGTGTATGTGTGTGAGTGTGTGTGCGTCCGCTTGTGTCTGTGTGCAGAGGAAGAAAGAAGAGAGGGAGGCTTGATCCTTTCAGTGGAACCCTGAAAGCCCACTGAAGTCTGTCATGTTCCCTCCCAAGCTCATATGAGCATGTCTATAGTCCCCCAGCTCCACGGAGAACAAGACGTACATAATTTCAATGGATGTATACTGAAAACATAATGGATATGATATCCTGTTCCTGCGCCCCTAGACGGCATCATAATTATTTCAGTTACTACACTGACAATGACATATTCTCACACCCCTCCTGAGCAAGTTATTGTCCCTCTCTCTCACTGTGTCTTTGTCCAGCAGCAGCATGTTCTTTTGTATACTGTAAGATTCCTCACCTAGCAGAGATGAAAGTGCGCCTGTATGCATGATAGGGTGTCATGAATAGGATCTGCCATGTTAGTGTTGTCTCACATGAATTATTTAGCATCGTTGATAGGTCTAATTTGCCAGCTGTTGTGCTATAACTGTCAGCAGTCTCATGGATAATACTCAGTAGTCTATATCACTGTGGAACACAGTGCTTGACTGGGCACAGTGAGACGCCAGGCTTGTCATTATATGCTGGGTTCATGTAATGGTCTGAGCTGATATGAGCATAACTAGCCAACTTCCTGTTTATGGAAAAGGCTGCTGTCAGGTGTTGGCCAAAGACTCAAAGATCCAGCAAGTATTACTAAAATGTAATTTGTGATTTCCCTAAAACATCTTGAAGGCTGCGTTTCAGAGGCCCAAAGAGCAGGACTCGTCTCATATCAACGATATTGATTCTCCATCTGTGTATTTGCAATAATAAATATGAGCCTTTTGGTTTGGCTGAGAGCAGATGGCTGTTGGGTGGGTAGGTAGTGGGGCTGTGGGTTAGGTCCATTTCTGAGCTGAAGTGTCCTTGCTTGGAGTTGGCCAGACTGGTCTGAGCACAGGCTGGCATTGGCTTTGATAGAGCGGTTGAGAGTTTACACAGTATTTGGGGGGCTACAGAGAAAGGAGGGGTCTCCCCCCCACTGAATGTTTTAACCTAATCCCATTATCAGTGTAGCGCACTACCTCCCATCTCTTCCCCCTCCTTATCCTTACTCCCTCCCACCCCTCTCTCCAGCTGACCAGCTGTTCCTGCCGGGACTCACGACAATGTCCGATGTGTTCAGATCACTGAGTACCCCCCTCCAACGTACACACAAATTTGCCAAGCACAGTCCATGCACAACCAAAGCAATTGCCTAGCCCATTGCTGGAACCTAGGAGGGCCTGCAGGGAGGAGGGTATTAGTTAGGAAAGAAGGAGGGGGAGGCTTTTGGGGGTGCAGAATGGGCAAGCACAGGCCTGTCAAACCAAGAGCCCTGACTCAGGAGGCAGTTCTGCTCGCATGGCATATGGCGTCTAGCTTCATACAACATGCAAAAGTATTCTCTCCCTTTGCCCCCTCTCATCCACTCCCCCCTCCCGGTCTCCCTCCCCTGCTGCTAATGTAGAATGACTCATAGCATTACTCATTTTTTTTTCTCCTCCGATTCACTCCGCCCCCCCCTCCATCCCTCCCACACACACACACACACACACACACACACACACACACATTAGTTCCTCCTCCTCTTGCCACCCATCCCGTAACAAAAGGCGTCCGCTGCATGGCACCCACACCCTAAAAGCCCTGGGGGCCCAGCTCAGCCCAGCCTGTACTCTTAGGCCAGAGCTTCATGGGGCCGCCCCTTTTTAAACACAGGTAGAGCAGGCGTGGAACCAGACGGCCAACAGCAGGGACCCTGAGTCCCGCCTGGAGTACCGTACACACACTGCGGGTGTCAAACTGTTGTGCCTGTTGGCTTGTTTGTGTGTAGAGAAACTGAATGACAGTAGAAAACCACCAGGCTTTGTGTGTTTATGAATATGTGTCTTTGGCAACCGTTCCATCATCCTAGTTTTCACAAAATGAACGTAGTAAATATGTCTTATTAATTTCAATTGTTAATTTTGTCTTATAATTTCTCTCATTTTCTTGTTTTAATAAAACCAATTATGATAAACTACTCAATATTTCAAATTTTTTTAGAAAAAATAAAATGAGGAGTGATCGTGCCATTTTCTGCCCGCACTGTAACCCAAAGAATGTCATGCTCTGTGTATCTTAAAACTTGAACCCCCACCCTCACGCCCCTCCTTTTCACTCCGTCTGTTGTGCATTCATGTCTGACATCTGTCTGTTTGTGAGCGGCAAAGTAAAAGCCAACAAGACGGACAGTTTTATGTGGATTCACGTCTTTCCTGTCCGTGTCCCTCCTCTTTCTTATAATAGTGTAGATTTGTATTGTAGGCTAATATTATGATACATACCACTGCCTAGATTTCCATCACAAGTAAAGATTTATATTTATTTTTCCTATTCTTTACTCCTAAAATCCTATGTAGGTGAAGCTTGTCCAAAAATTTGGTTGCAAAGGCCAGGCAGCAAAATAATGTAAGTGTTTATAGCAGTGCTCGTGCTTTTAAGCACATATATTTCAATGTTTGTTTGCTATTTTATAACAGAGTAGTAGCTATCATCTACCACAAAGTAAATAGCCTCCAATGTGTAATTTAAAAATTTCAATTCAAACTGCTTCAAATTAGAAACACAAGTTTCTATGCTATCCATCCTGTTTAAGGATGCACTTGAGCATGCAGGGCTCAGGCCAAATGGACTTTTTCTATGTAGTGGAATGATTAATTACATTGGGCTGAATGTTCATGAATTGCGTACTGACTGTCTTGCTAAAGGGTCACCTGTGTGTGTTGCACTCAAATACCCCTGACATCAGAGTCACCACTGGACTAGTTGGGACTGCGTTACCATTGAGAAGGCATGTTCTCGGTGATTGATGTGTTGGTGGTGCTTCTCGCACTGGTGTAAAAACCTGTCTGTCTGCTTTAAGTGATTAGCATCAAGCTAGTCATTCCATCTGTTCTCCCTAGCCCTGTTTAATTAATGAACTTTCTTTCTCCGCCCCATAGCCAGCCAGTGCAACACTAAAGCAAAAGCTGTTAGCCCTCTCAGGTTATCCAAATGGATGCGTGTTCTTGTCCCCCCCTCCCTTTTTTTTCTTCAATGGGTGCGTTCTCATTGATTAGTTATGTTTTGTTTTCCCCTCTTTTGTCTCGGGGTTCTTGAAGGGAGGGTTAATGAGCTTTCCTGGCAGGCTGTAACGCTTGGAATCTGGGGATAAATGGGAATAATTTTGTTGTTTTGTTTTTTTTGGTGGTTTTTTTTTTGTGATGGACTTGGCAGAGATGTGAAACCTCGTGCCACTGTATGTGTGTACAAGTGTCAATGTGAATGATAATGTGTGTTTGGGTGTGTGTGGATGGCTTTGAGGCAGGGTGTATTGCATTTCATCCCTGCTGGTCTATTATTCCTCTTCACAACCAGGGAATCTTGAACACTCTGTCAACACAGTTGGTTCTGTCACTATTTACCTTTCAGCAATCTCTGCAAAACTCTTGTCTTGTCCTCTTTTTACAACCAACTACGCGCACTCCCTTCCTTTATGTCCCTCCTTCCTTCCGTGTCTCTTGTTACAAGGACGTGGACAGCTCTTTGTCCGGCTAAAGCTGCCCTCTTTTGTTTGTGCGGCCTTTTTTATCCTTGTGCTAATCGCCGTGGTCGTGTGCCTGAGTTGGACCCCATATTTCACGCTCGGCTCTCCTTTGTTTGACACACCGCCCCTGATAAGAATTCCAATTCTAGGGCCTCTCTGATATTGAAATCCAACAGCGGCTAGAAAGAGCCTTCAATCATCCATTATCTGTGCTCCAGTGATTACCATTCAATCTCCCAGGGCCCGGGATCCTCATCACTGGCCCCAGAGCTGAGGCCGTCCCCTGAAAGAACCTGCATCCCTTAACGCCTTGTGTCACATTCAGGCATATCCATAGATATTTCTGACGCTGACTTGAGACAGCCCGCATTGAATGCTGCTGGGAAATGTCAGTGAAATGTCACTCGTCATTCTCTACTGGAATCTTTTGGTCTCTGATGTGGCCTGAGGTTTGGGGGGGGACTCTTGTGCAGACACGTTGTGACATTATTGGATTTCTTTGTCCCTAAATGGCCATTAATTTTTAATTCACCTCTCTTTTTTTGTGAGGAGACGTGGGTTGCTCTTCTTTACATAAGGCTTTCTTGCTTTTAATGTCACCAATTGCCTGTTTTAAGAGGGAATTTGTCGATTATTTATAAATTTACCATTAATGCCTCTTTAAATGGTTCAAAAGGCCATGTCGGCTGCTGCACCGGCCTGTGACCATTGTTCTCTTTGAAGGATGTCCTTGTGCATTTGCATTTTTGCACAAAATGGAATTTTCTCAAATGACAAACAAGGGAAGGCAAATAAAGAAATAACAGAAATATTGAAAAAATACATACATGTTTTTGTACATCATATACCTCTTCTTACAGAAAGTAGTATTTGATATTTAAGTACTCATATACGTTCTCATTGTCAAGTGGAGGTTGTGGCTGAAAAGAGGACCCAACCAAGAATGACTGTCTGAATGTTCTTTTCCATCTGGTACAACATGCAACATATTGAAGTTAATGTCAAAGACAAAATATTTTATATTGTAGATGCATACGCAGCTCAAAGTATGTGCAGCAGTATGCGCATTTTTAAATAGATATTCTTGTGCGAACCTTGACAATGAGGATTTATACAACATATGATTAACATTTTCGTGTTTTCATCATTTAGCCTGTTTTTTCTTGTTGTTGAAATGGAAAGGAAGCTTTGTGCTGCAGATATCCACTTATCCTCACTCTGTGTTTAGATGCACAACAGCTCTCAGCACCTTTGTTCAGTGTAGTGTACACGTCTTCATTAGTTATGTATAACCTCTAATTACTATTGATGAGACTCTAGCTGATTTGGGTACAAATCTATAGCTTTTGTTATTCTAATGAGTGTTATTTACCCTCAGATCTCCAAGCCAGAGGGCTTTGGAATGGGGCTTTGTGTAGGCAGATATAGCAAGGGTCGCTCTAGCTACACCCACTTGTTTTTGTATCTGCCGACTTTTACAAAATCCAGTTTTCCTCCCCCCACATCATTGCCCGTCTGCGTGGATGTATAGCACTTCCCGCTCCTCCATCTGTTTTCATCCACCCATGAAAAGGTCCATTATAATCTGCAAGATGCACTGTTGACGTGCCGCAAGCTGCGTCTGAACCAATCAAGGCAGTGCAGAGAACTTAGGCCACGAATCGAAGAGCCCCGAGCCCCTCCCTCAAGTTATTTTTGATTATCTGAGCACTATGCCTGAGATCTTCAGTTGGACAAGTTTTAATAACGACATTGTCTTCATCATCCCTTTGCCCTATAAAGGCTTCCAGTATGAATGGAGCAGTATGCAGGTCCACTGGATGATGGCAGCCTCCTGATTAACCCTAGAGTGACTACCTAATGTCATTGAAGGAGAGCCACCTGGCTATGAGACTGTACAGTCAGCTGCCACTGAAGGGCCAGAATAGGAGACGACCAGGTGTTGGGCTCCAGCCCCCCTAATTGTTGCCATGTAATAGCCTGCTTGACTGCACAATATAGCCCAGGGGCGAGGATTAGGAAAAAGCTGTTGCCAACACAGAAGTCCATTTTCTTTTTTGCTCAAAGGTTTTGTGTGTGGGTTTGCATCCAAGGTTTTCTGTGTGTATACATATATACATCTCCCTTTCCCATCCGCCTCATCCATTACAATTACGGCAGGTAGAAGACAGGCCCCAGTCCTGGCACTGAACCTAACTCAATGCATTAATTCCAAGCATACACCAGAATAATAAGCTTTGTCTCAAATTTGGATTACGATAAAATAAAGTTTTTATAGTCTGAAAAGGATTGTAACATAACACCTAATCTAAATACAATATTGTGCCTACATGTATGCAACTGCTCGGCTAAAAGCAACTTTGACAAACTTACTTAAGAGCAGCTTTATGGAAAAAGTTGGAATTTGAATGAATGGAAGAAAAGAAAATGAAAAATATTTGTCTCTCCAGACTATTGTCTTGATTCAGCTTTCTACAGTAAAATATTCCAAATTACTCAAAATAAATGGATAATTTCAACAGAGTATTTTTCATGCAGCCAGTAGGTGTAAGTAAAATATTTAGCACTGGATGAGACACTGCAGGCTTCAGTGAGCTTGATGTCATCAAGGCAAGAATGCAGAGTGAACTGAGCTCACACTCCTACACAGAGCTGCTTAGTTCTACATGTTTTTAGATTTGAACATTTCGAATGTATTAAATGAACATCAAGTCATTTGTTGTCAAATGTATATGAAACGAGAGTCAAAGAATCTGTCATTTGAGTTTAGAAAATAATAGATGTGTAAAATGGAAAGCTTAAAAGGGTATGATCACAGCAAGGAAAATATAGTTGCCAAACACGTCTACTGCATACACAAACATCTCATATCATTGCCATTCGCTCCCTAGCTCTTTGACAACATTTTCAGTCATTTTTATTATTCATAGCATTTGGGCAAAATATTTCAGTCCTGTGTGTTAAATTATATATTATGCATTGTTTTAATCATAACGGTATTGATTGAAATATGTTAAAAATGCAAATGGGGAGCAAATGAAATCACTGTCAGCCCAGAGTATCTAACCTTTCTCTTCCCAACTGTGTAACCTGGTGCTAATCATTATCATTCCCACTAAATGCCTGGCATTTTGCATAAAGACAGGCAGTCTAATTGGCCTAATGAACCTTTCATAGAAGGGGCAATGGAAGAACAAGAGACTTTATCACCGGTATGTGTTGGCTGAGAGGCAGACAGAGATGCTTGGCCTTAACTCATCACAGTTATTCTGTTGCGCATGCCACAAGCATCATTAAAATTGCAGGAGCCTCTGTTCATTTTGTTTTAATATTTCATCAGTGCTTGTCTGAACTGTGTTATCATAGTGTTAAAATCACAGTTATTTGGCATGACCCAGAGTTGGCACACTCATCTTGCAATTAAAGTGTCAGACTGGTTTCCTAGATGTGTCAGATAGATTAAAAAATACCACGATACTTTACTTCCCATTCTGCTTTAATAAGTCTACAAATTCTGTGAATTTCCTCTGTGATATTTACTTAGAATTTCTAAAATTCTGTCACCTTAATCTCATCAACCAATCCATCAATCAGCCAGTCTTAATGTTAGGCCATAAAAATACCTATATGAAATATAATATAATATAAAATCAACATTGCAGTCTAATTTTTAGATGCGTTTTTGGTCAATTGGAGACCAATGACTATTAATGCAAAGTCTGGGAAGAGCATATGCACCTTGTCAGTTTCACAGGTAATTTTCACACCCTCTGTAGTTTTTTGGCATGACAGACATGAAATAGGGCTGAAATTGTATTCATAGTGGTCCTAAGCTCTTAAACGGGACTTGTTGAAGCCTGCAGAAACACCGCTGTGTGCCTGAGGCCTAAATTCTTTTGATGAATTGTATCTTTGACAGAGGTTAGTAGGAAGAAGAGGTAAAATGCTTTATGAGTAATCAGATGGTCCAGTGTGCCCTTCTCATTTTCATCTTTGACTTTTCATTAAAAGTTCAAATTGAGATCAGATAGATGCTGCAGGTCCCTGCCTTGATTCAGAGCAATTCAAATAGCAGGAAGTGAAAGAAAAATATCGTGCATATCCTCAGATAGCTCATATGATGCCCACCTTTGTCCTGACCTAATAACATATCCAGAAGGCTGAGGCATTCATGTCACTCTGGCCATCGTCACTGACAAAGGAGACCTTCAGAGAGGGAGTCTCACCCAGCCCGTCACAGAACTGTATCTGTTAATCTTCATCAGTATCAGCCTTTTGTAGCTCATCTTATTATGACTTTCTGTTAATGCACGGTGGAGGCCTGCGCGACTGTCTGGCTATAATGGGCCTGTGTTTGATTAATCATGTCCATCCATTGTGTTTCACATCTAAGGCTGCTCCGTTAGTACTCATCAATGGAGACCAGAGTCCTTTGAAAAAGAGATTGGTTACAGACTCATCTCATCGAAATACACGAGCTCGGTGGGCTTTGATGACAGTCAGGTTCTGTTGCTACAATGAGTATGACGTAATGTTATCAGGCATTTTGCCGTTATCCTGTTTTTTGGGGGTGTTTTTTTTCCCTGGAGTGCGAAGATGATTTGTTGCTCTGTCGTTTTTTATCTTGTGAACTCCTCACAATCAGCTGGTTGTAACATAGTTTAGGGGTCAAGACTGGCTTGGGTTTAGGTGCTGGTGTTGTGATTTGTTGTGGAACAAAAATCGATTTTTAGTGTCCCCCAGAGGAACGGTGGGCTGCCAGACGCTTGGCGTGCTTGAGAAAATGGGCGACTACTTCCTCCAGTCAGCTCATAAATAACCCGCTCTTGCCAACTTGCAGACATCAGATTTTGTCAGTAGCTGTGGCAAACGTGTGTGAAATCACTGATGGGCAGTGATGATGTCACAGGTTAGGAGTGATGTCACAGCCATAACTCCCCGTTCTGCTGTCTGAATGCCAGATGGACGGTAGTAAGGTGTGGAGGTTGGAGCTTTGAAACTCTCGCTGTGGGAAAGTCACCCCTCAGGAGGTGTCATTAACCTGGGCTTACTGTTTGACCCGACTCCTTTGGGGATGCTGAGCTCCAGTTTCCCGAACCAGCTCCTAATTAGACTACTTGTTAAAACTCTCTGCAACCAGCTATTCCTCTAGAGCATCTGATGTAGTGTATGTCTATGCACACCCAGCAAATGAACGCACAAACACCTCCACTCAGCATAATGCATCTGTGACACCCTCAGACATTTTCTGTCCTGGTGTCGTTTCTACTGCAAAAAGCTGTTTAATGAGACACCAAGGTTTGAGTAGCTGCCATATAAAATGGGTGTGGGACACACACACACTATACAATCACCCTGCTGGCTAGGTTCTGTCATACACGCTCTCACTTTATCCATCTCAATCTGTTGTTCCTTCCCACTCTGCCATTATTCCTGCAGCCAGCTTTATTGCCACATTCACTCTCTCTGTCCCTATCTTCCTTCCCTCAGTGTCTCTCCATCTAAATTTCTCTGTCCTCCTCCCCGTTTTCCCATAATCACCTCACACCTCTGAGGGCCTCTGCTGAGACGAGCATCACACCTCAGCCTTCGCTGTGACAACAGGTACCTCTGGCACTCACCGCCCGGCCTCTCTCCAATCAACACCTGCTCTGCTTTATCCCTCTTCTTTCCTCCCCCCCTTCATCTCACACTGGCCCCCCACCCATTTTCTGTCTTCACTGCCATTTTCCATGTTTCTATTCATTTTCTTGTATGTGGACTAATCTTTTCACTGCATATCCCCTGTGTACATTTCCCTCATCTCTGGCCTCTTATCCCGCTTTTCATGAGAGTTAACAGTTTATGTATATGCAGTGTAATCTGGTTCTCCATACCATGAGTTCCTAGAGGGGATTTCTGATTGTTCATTAGCAGTCAGTTGGAAAAATTACACACACAGTTTCAGTCAGTACATTGTCTCTCAATCACATCACAATAGATTCTGAGGTAGTGTAGGATCATGGGAATTACTGTTTTTGCCACCAATACTCATAGGATGTAACTCAAAGTTATATATGAAAATGTTGCTGGTATATTGTTTATTATCTGAAATCCACATTATGTCATTTACAGCCATCATTTTGTTCAAATGACATTTAATTGATTGTGTGTGATGTGGCATCACTGATGAGGCTGGCTGTTGCATTGGATTATTGTTATTTATTTTATTGGAGATCTTACTTAATGTGCGCCTAATCCAAACTGATGTTTCATAATGCTGTTAGGAGAAAGCAAGTGATATGAGGAAGCAGGTCCACCACGCCTTTAAACAAAAGACAAAATAAGGAGCATATCTGCTTTTTACTGTGCTTACACTGGCACCTCAGCAACAATAAGCACCCCGGCACCCCCCACCCCTTCCTCTTAACAGGCCAATTATGTGACTGCTGGGAGTCAATGGCGCTGTGAGCTACTCCTGAGCTTCTCTCCTCACCAAGGTCAAGCTGATTGGCACAGGTTAATGGGCAGATGTGGGGCTAAGAGAGGAGGGGGTCAAGCACCTAGAGGCACCCTCCACCTCATCTTTAAACTGTCCCTCTTCACCACAAGAGCCCCTTTTTTCACCAGCGCTTCTACAAACAGGATTAACCTTGGCTGTTGCTGCTGAGGCCAGAAAAGTAAAGGAGAGGGTGTTCCTCTCGCTATCCTTTTAGCAGGTTAATACTTACTTGAAACATTCTTTGGATGAAAGCTACATATTTCATATGGTGTGATGTCAGACACATGTCAACTGAGGATAATGAAGGAATTGGATTGAAGTATAGGTAAAACAGCTGGAACTAGGTCAAGTGTTCTGTTTTTTTTTTGTTTTGTTTTTTTTTACAGATTGTAGCAAACACTACAGCGTTCCTACAGCCTAATCCTCCACAATGCCCAACAAAGTGGCGACTGCATTCCTTGCCATTGCCTTCTATGACATTTTCAGTGGATAGAAGTAGAAATCACTCAATGAATGTGGTCTTTTAACCCTCTTCTAGTTTTCTCCTGTTCCATATTTTCAAAATGGAACTGTAGTCACTGTTTGTCACATATCCAACTTGTACATTCTATACAGAATCCTCCTCTGTCATGTCTTGTTTTACATTAATGAAGTACCAAACAAGGTTCCAATCTCAAGCTCAAGGACAGTCGATCTGAACTGAAGCCACCATATTGTCTATGTGCATAATATATAAGTGAATACTCATTCATTCTGAAGTTGTAAGCACATTGCTACAAGTGGTCTTTTTGGTACTTCGTGTGTCTAACCTTTAGTCATTATCCACTTAGTACTGACAACTGTCTAAGCAACTGTTTTTGGCTTTTGTTGTAATCCGTCGGGTCCACAGTCTCATAGTGATGAGTCACATCTTGGATTTACTAGTTATTTTAGCACCAATGGTAGCTTTCACTTTTTTTTTTGTTCCATCATGCTCTTTAGTCCTCTGGCAGACCGTTATAGGCAATTCAATCGAGGTATAACACTCTTAATTCTTTAAAAATTCAAATTGTTTGCATCCAAATGTAAGATTGTGAAGATATTTTGCAGTTAGTTTCAGATACGGAATCCGTGACTCTAATCTTGGGTTAACGAAACTATGGTGAACGTGATTTCTGTGCTTCCTGGGGGGGAAGGTCTGTGAGAAGACCTTCCCCCTGGGGGGGAAGGTCTTCTTTTTGTTATTTCTAACAAAATAACAAAAATGTCATTTTGTTAGAAATGACAAAATGACATTTTGTCATTTCTAACTTGTTTGCAGAAATATGTCAACTGAAACTTGCCTGGTCTTGAGGACATAAAAATACAGTGTGGTAATCTGAGTTTATTTTTTTGTCTCACAGCCTGTCGACATTGATAATATTCAAAGGGAATTGTTTTAAAAGTGTGAAAATAGCTTTTATGTTAATATTTGCTTCCTAAACTTTTCTGACAAAATGTAAGAATTTGTGGGCGGAGAAAAATAAGACAGGCACTTATTGAGTTGCAAGATGCATAAACATGCCTCCCGGCTGTGTGTGTTCAAGTCGTCAGAAGTCAGTGGTGACGTGAAGCCTTTTGTCAGCAAAGGGACTGAAGAACATGAAGACTGAGGCCTGATGGTCCGGATGCTGCTCTCCAGAGACACCAGTTCAGAGGTCAACGTAGGCTCTTCTAGGAACTGTTTGTGCGTGCGTGGGTGGAGAGTGTTAGTGTGTTGTGTCTGTGTGCCTACTTATGCACAAGGCCTGTGTGTGAGCATGTGCAGGCACTGGGTGGGGTTACACACAGCACAAAATGGATCCCAGTGGACAGGCGTTTTCAGGACAGGTCCCTGTGGACAGAGGAAGTAAAAAAGAGCGCGGTGATGATGAGGGTTGGTGGCGGTTGGCCGATGGGGTCCAGCAGGGATGGAGCAGCCTGCTAATGAAGAGCCATCTGAGGCCTCCATTCACCTTGAACATGGGCCACTGCAGCTGCCCTGACCTTGGCTTTGATCCACAAAGATGCTTGACCCCCACCATTCCCCCAGAGCCACCCTACTGCCATCTGGACGGCACACATGCATATGTATACATATGTGCGCACACACGGATGCATATGTATGTACACGTTTGTTAACCCATATAGACATGCACATATGCCCTCACAGGTAGGATTCAGCCACATAGGCATGGCCATTTGTATAGTTTCATGCTTGGTGTCCTGGAGATTCACACCCACAAGGCCCTGTCACACATCAGCTGTAAGTGTACACCTCTGTCATTGCTTCTTACACGAAAATAATTTTTGTGGAAAAGGCCATTACCTAGTAAATTCGTCGCCACAAATATGTACATTTTGTGACCAAAAAATAGTTTTTCTGCTTTTTTCTTTCTGGGCACTTCTCCTTTTTAGACTCTGCTACATCTCTAGGTATGAAATCTTGAACTGAGGGTGTTTTACATGAACATAAGGAGGGAATTTTTTTCTTGTCACCATTCCCGCAATTGCTATGCTTCATGGCCATTACATTGGTTTTCTGCTCTTCTCTCTAATAGGAGTTCAACCATTTGGAACATAGGGCTTCCTTGGAAATTCCCAACATGGTGCAACACACTCCTCTACCACGCAGTGCTTTCGCTTGTTGGACTCTCCAGCTCAGCTGTAAATGACAGTTATGTCATGGGTGACTTGAGTTGCAGTCCATCTGTGGAAATGCTGGTCTGCAGTTTCAGCCACAGCTTTATGACAATCGTTACTGGTCACATTATGGCAGCGCATACCTTCCTTTAATGAGGTGTAACATTTTGTATCTGGTAAAGTACATTTCGACAGAAGTTGATCGCAAACATGAAGGTTTTCCGTGCTCTTACGAACAGGAGCTGTAGTAGCAGATTTGGTGTCTTTGACATGGAAATAGTCTTTGTGTCACTGTCTTGGACATGTCCGATGATTAAGTAACTGTATGAAGGTAGCATCAATTGTGCATATGTAGGGGAGCTATCTGTGCCTGTGGTTTAGTGATTAAAAACAATCACAAAAGGGAGTGAGTGGTAGATGGAGAAATCGTGCTTTTAGCCCCCAGTGCATCCGGTCTGAATTCTGCGCTGCTGGGGTATTTTTTACCCACACATATATTGTGCGTTTACTTATATCAGCTAATTGTGGCTCTGCCTTTCATTCATCTCCAAGATACCTTTTATTAGTCTCCCACCCCCACTGTCTGTCTTCTCTGACTTGCTGTACGTCATATGTTTCCCCTTATCACTTTGTAATTCAACACTATCTCTCTTCGTTTTCGACATTTTTTTCTCACCCACTATAATCCATTTGTCTAACTTGGACAGAGGGCAGAGGAAGGAAGTATTGGAGAAGAGGCGTGTGTTCGAGTCAGAGACAGCGCCTGCTCCAGCTGGAGTCAATATTTGCTTTAGGAATCTCAATAACAGGCCTCCAGTCATCTGCATCTCTGATAATGGACAGCCATATGGCTCTGTTGACCCATGCTGTGCTGTGGTTGTCTCTCTCTCTCTCGCTGTATCTATCCTCGTCTTTTATTCAGGGGCTTCCATGGAACTTCTCTGGTGTCTTATTTTTGCTCTTCCTTTCCTCATACTTTCTCTCTCACTTATCACCTATCTGGTCACATTTTCTTCTTTTACAAACATCCTTTTGGTCTGCCTCTCATCCATAAAAACTCTGGATATGACCCACCACACAGAGCTGTGACCCAAGTTGCCATGGCAGCAGAGCCTGGGATGCCCACTCTTTGTCCGACACTGTTTCCAGCAAGTGACAGCAAACAGTGACGTTGCATGTCTGGCAGTGACCAGAAGACCGTTAAAGTGCTGGAACGGAAGAGCTTTTTATGTGCTGAAAGCCCTGCTGTATACGTCTGACATGAAGAGTGCTGCTTTAGTGTATGATCAGATTGATATTTATTAAAAGTATCTATGTAGAAACTTGAGTACAAATCCTGAACATACAGTATGTGATTGACATTGTTAGAAGCTGAATGTCCTGCTGTATTTACATTTATATCATATACAAAGTATCTCTATCACCTCTTCCTTTGTTTTATTTTTGACCTCAGTCCGTTTCTTTCTGTCCATATGAACAGCTTGTTTGTACCCTCTGGTGTGTCCCCGGCTCAGGTGCCTGTCACCCCCACTTTACCACGGTTCCCTCAAAGCCATTGGTCATGGCTTCGTTGGCCCCTGCTGTGGCGGCATGTGCCCACAGCAGGCCACCTGCCCATTGACTGTCTCGTCCTATCTATCTAACCCAGACTACAGCCTCTCGGCCCCATCCAGCCTATCTCAGCCCAGCTTGGTTCAGGTTGGCATCAGCAACAGCCCCGTTGCCGCTCCACCCTGGCAATCACAGTGACACGAGGGGGAGGGAGGCTCAGTGTTTATGTCTTACGAGTTGTGTGTGTGTGTATGTGTGTTTGTTCAGTTCTTTAGGATACATAGCCACAACAGACAGCTGTAAGAATAATCAGACTCATTGTCGTATACTCTTCTAAATCTCAAATAGACTTTTTTACTCTAATAGTTGCCTTCACAACATTTTATCCGGCACTTTTCTCCATTCCACAGCAGACTTACCACATATATCTATGATAATGATATGATAATGGCCATCAGAATGTTTTCCACACTCGCCCGGCAGCCATTTTGCAGGATTATTTATTTATTTGTGCTTTCCCATTTCAAGTCCAGCCATCTATCCTGCATGCTGGCTGCCCAGGCTTCAGTCACTGCTTGTCACTCTGAATTTCAAATGGCTCCAATTTTCCCCCTGATGGCACGGAGAAGTGGCAGGCAGCACATCGGGGAGGGTGGTCTTAGACATGCTGCCTGCAGCAGGGGTTCTATTAGAGAGAAGAGAGGGATGAGTGGGGGGAGAGGAGAGGTTTGGAGCATCACGCCAGTAGCGCGCTATTCTTTCCTTCTTTTTTATGATTATTTTGGAGACTGCTTTCTCATTTGGGGGCTTTGTGGCATAGCTGATTGTTCCATCTTTGCTTCTGGCTGGGTGTTCTGATGCTGGTAGTGGTGGTGTTGCCACTCTGCCTGGTAAAGCCGCCTCTTGCTTTCCCAGTTCATTCTCTCATGACAGTGTATGCGCAGGAAAAAAAATTTGATATGCAACTCCTGTTATGATCCATTTCTACACAACCACCCGTGCACCGCGAGGGTCAGACAAACTGATGAATTGTAATTTGTAATCATTCATCTCTGTCGGTTTTTACCCCATGTTTGTGTTGCAGTGTGTCTTAATATCATGTTCCTTAACAAGAGCCAACCAGCTATGAGGAGCGGGCGCTGTACTTGGAGGCGATCATTCAGAATCACAGAGAAGTTATGACTTTTGAAGACTTTGCCTCACAGGTCTTTTCCCCATCTCCTGGGTATCCAATAAGTGGGACAGGTGAGACATAATCCACACGGCTGCTCCTTTCTCTTCTTTCCGCTGCATCTGTCCTCCTCCTCCTTATCTCAGAGCTGCTTCATCATGTATCTGCTTTTCCCTCGTGTCTTTCTTCCCCTTTCTACTTCATCTCTTTTCTTGTCCGTTTTTCCAAATTAGTCTCTCCTCCTCGTTCTCCTCCTTCACAACACACCTGTTTGCCCCCGTCTTCCCCTCCACCCCCCACACCCCCTCATTGTCTCCACTCTCCTTCCACGCCTACACTCCCTGATGAATATCAAACGACAGGCCCGGCTCTTCACGCTATCCGACCGACTTCAAACACTCTGCTGTCTCCACTTCCGCAAGCCTCACTCACACTACTTTGTTCGCATCTTATTTCAAACAGCATCTTTCCGTGCAATTACTTTCCTATGAATATAGGAAGCCTTGTTAATGGTGGCGACAGAGAGAGTTTGTGTGTGTGTGAGTGTGGCGTCATGAGCTCACCAACACTTAAGAGATCCGACTGACAAACACAAGCTCACGGATGTCAGCGCAGCATTCTTATCGGTCCATGATGAATAGGATGGGAAACATGTCTTATCTTGTTCTTCCGACTCCTACCGACTGTGATCGATCTGCAACAGCACTGAAATCAATACAGAAGTGCACTTTTCCACTCTATCGGATCCCAGCACACTTTCTGTTATGACAAGAGAAGCACTCCACAATACCACACCACAGATATCTTGCCACTTCCAGATGTGTCAAGGCTTAAATGTTTTAACAGCGTTTTGTGTTGCGTATGTCGGCATGTAAAAAAATTAACTGTCCAAGTCCTGCGCGTGAAAGGCTGGTGGCAGGTGTATTATTCAGCCACATTATTACACCGTCGGCTCGCTTTTCCTGCAGAGGTGTAAAATTACCCCAACCTGACCACCAGCCATATGAAGTGTTGAGGAGAAGTGACAGATACAGATTCATTAAAAAAAACTCTGTTGCTCCAATATTGATGTGTTATGAGCTATTCTAACCCTATGTTTTTTTATAGTCACAGAGGGACGGACTAGAGAAAAGCCCGGCTTGAGAAAAACATTTAACAGAATTACATACTGTATGCATAGTGTGATTAATTAGAAAGGCATTAACGATATAAACTTGATCTGAACATTTTCTGTCTGGGATCAAAAATACAAATCAAAAGTATACAAAAGTACCATAATGTATTACTGTGAGGGTCGAACTTTATGTGAGGCTGTAGAGTATAGTTTAATTCAGGTCTCCTTTAAGTATGCTCCTAATTTCACATATCCTAGCTGTGCTCTGTTTAATATTACAACTGTCACAAAATGACTGTTCATTTAATAATTGCACACTGTCCATTTTAAATGATTTGTGAAAATTCCAGAATTTGTTTTAAGATCAATTTAATATCTTATATTTAAGATGCTCTGTTTTTCTTTAGTAGTACTGCTGATTGTTGATTAAATAAGTGATTGTATAAGGAAAAATTACAAAATTGGCCTCAGTCAGTGCTGTTGTTTGGATCTCAACAACAGCTAATCTTTCTAAAAGATAATGAATACCAATTGGAATATTATATTTTTAGATTCAAGCAATGATAATTGAGCAATTGTTGAAGGAAAATCTTTACATCGTGAATGCTTTTCCTTTGTTTCACAGTGTTAATGTTGTGTTGATTTTGCCTATTTTTGCTTTTGCCAACTTTTTTCCCCGGTAATTCGTGTTCAAGACGATACTGGGCAGTTTATTGCAGTTACCGTGTTAAATGTTTAATGGCCCACATGCACTTTAATGTGTGTAAATATCTTTTAATCCTGTATCGTGCCTGATACCCTGTGTCCCATCAAGTATCGAGCTTCAATGTGGCAGTGACGGCTGGCTGACACTGCTCCTCATTCTCACCCTGAAATGTGCTACTGCCCTGCCATGTCTGTTGTGTCTCCTCGCGTGTGTGTAGGTTTGTGCGTGGGGGCGTGTGTGTGAGTGATCGAATGCCGGTTCGTCCATCCGTCTGTCCATTCATCCTGCTCTGGCTCCCATTGCTGCCACTAACATGTCATCCATGCTCCATGACAGCGTGCAGGCGTTGGCCGGGGATGGTTTGGGACATGGAATACCCCTGGGCCAAACTGGACTGTAAGACTTTGCCTGCTTCCTCCACACTAGGCATGATGCCCAGCCATTGCCCACCAATATCCGTCCATTCATGTTGGTCACTGTGAAGTCATCTGTCCTGTAGACCTCTAGTAAAACATGTCTCACTTCCACAATGTGCATGCTAATTGCTAAATGACATGCCTCTCCAGGTTTCTCCCATAGAACGTTGAACCCAGGCCTGTTTTTTCCACGTTGCCTGACAGCATCTCCCACAGCCTCATCCTCCATCAACCTGAATGCAGCCTCGCCTTAACCCTCCACACATCCTCCAGTGTCATCGCTTCCTGCATGAGCTAATCCACCCGTGATTACTTGACACTTTGCGCCGCTCTGTTTGTTTCTCGTTGCCAATTTTGTGTTTCAATCTCCAAAGTTTTAAAACAAATAACCACACAAAAGAAAACAGATCTCTCCCTGGATAAAAGCTGCCATGACCTCCTGAAGTGCATCTGGAGTGCATCTTTTACTTGCTCTAACCCTCTCTAGTCATAACATCGCTGGCGAATGTTTCTGCGCCTGTTGTTGCCATGTGAACTGTCCACCGTTTGCATTTGGAATCTCAGAACTCTTGCTTGCGATGACCCGTAAGTGGGGCAGATTCACCAGGCGCGAGCAGACGTTCAGGTCCCTCAGGTATCGTGTGATGTATTAACCAAATCTGACTTCTCCACCTTCCAGCATCGACTAACCTCAACACCACACGAGCTGCCTGAATGTCCCTCAGATTAGGGACTTTTCATTCAGCGGCACTGTGTTGTGTTCTGCTGCAGACTGGTAATGGTGTGTGTGCGCGCGCTGCTCTCTCATACGATGCTCTATTCTGTTTTTCCCTTTTAGATTAAAAATATCTTAAAGGTCCAAATACTGTTTGTGACGAAGGTAAGCTCCGAGTCAGACTGGAAGCTTGTTTCCGTCCAGCAGCCTGCTTACCCTCCGCTCGTTCCCTTCATCCTGGCTGATTTTTTCACACACCCTTCTTTTTCATTCAGTACTAACCAAGCTTTATTTACTGAGCGTTCTGACAAAGGGAAGTGGACAGAGAAACCAGGCTGTTTATTTGAGGGGGGGGGGTGTCCTACTGTTTAGGCCAGGCTGGTAATTGAGAGTGATGCACGGCAGGGACAATTAGCACCTGACTATGTAGCAGCATGAACAATACGGCTACACTTCTGGCCCTCTCTTCTGCATGTGGCGCGCCTTCATCTCTTCCCCCAGCAAACACTTTTCTCTTTTCTTTCTTTCTAATTTTTTTCCCCCAAATCCCCCCTCCCCTCCCGTTTCCTCCTGTTGGAGTGTGCCTGTTTGCCTGGGGCAGACTCTGAGACTAACACCTGCCGCACTGGAAGACGTCTTTGTCATCCACAGCCTTGTTTGAACTGCAGCAGAGGAGACCAATGGGATAGCAGGGCCATTTAAAGAATCTCTTTGTTTTCTGGCCTCCTTTTCTTTCCATCTGAAACTAAGCTCACCGTAAGGCACTTTGGGTTGAGATAAAGCCCGGAAACGCTGGTTTATAATGAGAGACGATGACACATTTGATTCCTGCTTTTGTTGATCCTGGTTTTGTTATTGTTTTTTGTTTTTTTTCCTCCGTGTAACTTACAATAAAAAGTAATTTTTACATAAGGCCACGCAACGTCAAACATTTGTGAACTGATGCAACCACAATCATTAAGGGCCACAGTGGGAGTGACGATGTCTTTTTAGTGCAGCATGTTTTAATGGCTGCTAAACAAAAAGGGAAGTCTGTTGAGTGGGTGGTGAACTGTACCGCACTGTTTTCTGTGAATATTATCTTTGATGGGTGGGTGCCTCCTGCCTTCTGGCAATCAGACTGTATGCATTACAGTAGTTGAATCAAAAACAAAACAACCTGCAGGAAATACATGTTTGCAGTAGAAAAGGGATATATTTTAACTTTTTTTGTTTGATTTTTTTGTAGTTACGATAAAACCACATTTTACTGTAGGAATGACTGGAACAATACGGGAATACAGGGTTTGTTCTGTCCAAAAAGGCCGGCCCACGTTTTTAGCCAAGCCCGTCCCTTTTTTATATTCATATGCAGATTGAAGAATGCAAGTTTGGACCCCTCGCCTCCCCTCTAAGACCATTACAATACACGCACCCAGCGTTTCATCGGCGGCCCAGCCTCCTCTCCCTGTGAGCGGCGGGCCTGGATGCTGCCGGTGTCCACTATGCTGCTGAGTGTCTGTTACTCCAGCCATCTGCCATTCCTTTTAGCTGCTGCAACTTGAGATGCCTCAGAAAAATGGCAGGAAATAAAAGGATAGGAAAGAAAATAGGCAACCAGATGCCATGTCCACAAAGCAGAAAACTTGTTTAAACTCCAGGCATGGTGCAAGAGACGGGCGGGGGGCTTGCAGTTTGGGTTTGGTCGGGGGGTACGCCAAGCAAGTCTTGCACACGCTCACAATACTTGATTGTACTCCACACCTCCTGGCTTATTACTCTTTGCCATCCTGTAATCGTGGATGGGAAGTTTTTTTTTTTCATGAAAGCGGACAATGTTTGACAATGGGAAAGCTCAAAATGTTCACACCAAGGGCGTAATGTGTCATTTTTTTTTCATTCAAAGCATTCTGCTGTCACACTGCAAGCCAGATATTTTTTTCAGCCCTACAAAGGTTACTTCTCAATTTTTTATGTCGTAAAAATCTAAAAAAAAAAAAAAATGTTTTGGGGAAAAGGCATGGGAGTTGTTTTAACATGCTTCTTCCCCGCCCCCAAAAAAGTTGCTTTAGTGGGTTTTCATAGTTTTTAATGATCAGGGAACCAACACTTTATCGGTCGCACGTTTTTATGAATGTTGGTGGGATAAGCGACATCAGAGTGCATTGTGGGTAATTTTGGTTTTTGGAGATGCCACATGCATGACAAAAAGCATGTTGGGAAATGCAAAGCCCACACAAACGATGCCACGTCTAACCAGCTCCGTGTCTCTGTCATGTCCTCCTCTGTGTCCAAACTGTCCCTCCGTCTCTCTTCCTCTCAGGTTCCTTCACCGGCAGCGTTAGCGTCGACTCCAGCACCGTCACGGTAACGACGGACCCTGTCGACCAAGTCTCTCCCACCATGCCCCGTGCCACAAAGAACCGAGTTTCCGGAAAGCTCCGCCGATCAGCCAGCGCTATAAGCAAATCCTCAAACTGAGCTCTTCAATCCCACCCCCCCACACCCACCACCACCACCATGGACCCTCAAATGCAGCCTTTAATCTATCTTCGAAGAACCTCACGTACCCAGCCGTGACTGCAAGGCTTTTTTTCGCCGCATGTTGTTTTCCTTTGTTTTATTCTGTGTCATACAAACATGTCACTGGAGTGTATTGCAATTTTTCATTTAAGGTGGCAATCATTAGTATTTTGTTTTGTTCTGAGGTTTTTTTTTTCCGACACATTGGTTTGTAGTGTTAAGCAGCGTAATCACAACGGACACAAGACTGAGCTTTTAACGTTGCCCTTTCAGCTAAAGAAGTGGCAGCACAGGAAGAGAGGTCACGAAGCAGACGTCATTTTCATTCTCTTTTGTTTGTTTTTTTCTCCAGTGCAGCCTTGTTGCATTAGAATCAATGGAGGTCCTCACTATAGTACGGAGACTGTTTCAGCCTGTTTCTGTCCTCATCTGTCTCAACACTTAATGTATCAAAGCACTGAATGACACTGCTGTGAATGGCATAATGCTATAACTGCACAAGAGATTGGTATGCATTTCTAAATGTCTCTGGCCTTTTTTATTATTTTTTTTTAACCTCCCCTTGCACTCGCCACAACCTCTCTGTGTCAAAGACTCCCCTCGATTCTTGGTGACAGGATGATGTTGAAGTCTTGGGTTTTTCTACAACTCATTGGCACCACTTTGGACCGTGTCTGTGGAGCATCTTTCTAAGGCGGAAAGAAGCACAGACTCTCATATGGGGAATTCCACCCCAAGAATGATTAGTAGCAGTTTGTGCACTCCGACAGACTGGTAGAGGATTGGTTCGTGTGTGCAGTCGGAGGCTTTTTAATTGTTTCGAACCCAGAGTGGACAATCAATGATGTCTTTCTAACTTGAGCTGGGTTGAAATTTGTTTGGGGGCTTCTTTTTTTCTTTTTTTTTAATCGTTCTAATTTTCCTTTTTAAATGAATTCCGATGGATTCTGTCATGATTTGATTTATGCAACCGCGCTGGAATGAGAAAAGTCTGCGTTTGTAATTGTTTTCTGATGTCGTTAACCTAGACTCATGTCCGGTAATTGGATAAGTTCCTGCTGTCTCTTTCCTCCGCTATCAGTTTCACTGTCCTGTGAAGCTGAGACGTTGACATTCCGACATTTTTTTTTTGCACTCACTGTCATTGATTACCTAGCATTGAATGTTTCTGTTTGCCGTTGGATGTAAGTTGCTTTAAATTTTATTTGATGATGTCTGTTAGTTGTACATAGAGAGTACTATTTGATGAATTTTTTCTGCTGTCGTGTTATATTTTTGGTTTTCTTGTGCTGTTTAGATGAATAATGCCGCCAGAGCCTCAGGTGAATTTTGACTCCATGCACTGGTGTGTGTGTGTGTGTGTGTGTGTGTGTGTGTGTGTGTGTGTGTGTGTGTGTGTGTGTGTGTGTGTGTGTGTG
>JAPTHA010000016.1:9669866-9682959 GCA_029814585.1 Gymnapogon annona | reverse complement strand
CAATAAAATCAAAGAAGAAGAAGTGACGTCAGAGAAGAGGTAGGACAAACATGGCGGCTGTTATGAGGCTAGTAAACAGAAGCACTTTACATTCAGCAATGGGTCAGCACTGCCTGGCGTTCAGCTCGGCGGCCAAAATAAAAACGGTGAGTTTTATGGGGAATTTAACTCAGCGGTAGCTTATTTACCCGATAAAGCAGCAGTCTAATTCTTACATCTGTCCGCCCTAACCCTCAAACGCTAGTTTTAACTTAGCTTGTTGGTTGACGGGTAGCAAACAGGACAAGTTCATATCTGATTTGCCATAGATTTATACATACTGCATGTTAAATGTCTGTCTGTACAGGCTGCTGTGAGGTCAAGTCAAGTTCTACCAGAGAGGGTGAAAATAGTGGAGGTGGGACCCAGAGATGGTCTTCAAAATGAAAAGGTAATCCTTTTGTCACTAATGGTCCAGTGTTTGTCAGAAGTTAGTCTTCAAAACTCAGAAAATGTTGGTATTATCCGGTAATATTATAATTGTTAACAGTGGTGAAAATAATCGTTGTCTGTTACAGGTGAGATGATGAATTTTGTAACCAAACGGAGCAGTTTTAAGTGATGCTCTCAGTTACTCAGTTGTTTCAACATGCTCATGTTTTTGATTTTTCACTCAGACAATTGTGCCAACGGACACTAAAATCCACTTAATAAACATGTTATCAGAATCTGGATTGCCAGTCATTGAAGCCACCAGCTTTGTGTCTCCAAAATGGGTCCCACAGGTAAAGTTGATTTCCTTTCAATGTAAATGGACAACATACTCAATATTAGAACAGAAAGTGCCTCATTGAGGAGCGACTTATTCTTTTATAGTGATAATTGCTTTTATTTGAAAAAAAATTTTTTTTTCAGATGGCAGATCAGGTGGAAGTGATGAAGGGGATCTGTAGGAAATCTGGAGTAACATACACAGCCCTCACCCCCAACCTGAAGGGCTTCCAGTCTGCTGTGAGTTCCAAACATCAGCTCCAGAACTATCTTGTATATTTTCTCTGTGATGTGCTTAACACTGTGTTTGAAGAACTATAATATATCCCAAAATTTATTGAGCTAAATGTGCCATTTATTCAAATTCAACACAGTTGGAGGCGGGAGTTTCAGAGGTAGCCATATTTGGTGCTGCATCCGAGCTGTTCAGTAAGAAGAACATAAACTGCTCAGTGGATGAAAGTTTACAACGCTTTGACGAAGTTATGAAAGCAGCTAAAGAGGCTGGTGTGCCAGTAAGAGGGTATGGTTTACTCGTTATTTTTTTAATTGTCATAAAACGTTTTTTAAATAAGTGCAATCATAAATTGATATTTTGATAACCTCCACTTATGTTTCTTATCACCACAGGTATGTGTCATGTGTCGTTGGATGTCCTTATGAAGGCAGGGTGGCACCTGAAAAAGTTGCACACGTGAGTGGTCATGTGGTTTACATCATTTAAACACCATGAAACAAAAAAAAACAATGCAACCACTGTCTGTTCTTGATCAAGGTTAACCGCCATTTATCTTTCGTAGGTAGCTAAGCGTCTCTACTCTATGGGCTGCTATGAGATCTCTCTAGGTGACACAATTGGGGTAGGAACCCCTGGTAGCATGAGTGAAATGCTGGAGGCAGTGAGCAGAGAGGTGCCCGTCAGTGCGCTGGCAGTACACTGCCACGATACCTATGGCCAGGCACTGGCTAACATCCTAGTTGCCTTACAAGTACGATAAATGCTTTTCCATCACAACACCAACATTGCAGAGATTCAGTTGTGTTTGTTATATTACTAGTGCAGTGTTTACACATTTAAACATTTTTTGCAGATGGGAATCAGTGTTGTGGACTCATCCGTAGCTGGTCTCGGAGGCTGTCCTTATGCCCAGGGTGCTTCTGGGAATGTTGCTACTGAAGATGTTGTCTATATGCTTCATGGACTAGGGATCCAAACAGTAAGTCATGTGATTCCTCCTATTTTTCCTACCTACATTGTGAGGTGCTGTGCTCGTTGCAGCTCTCTTTAACCGTATGGTTTTCACCTCAGGGAGTGGATCTCTCCAAGCTGATGGATGCCGGAGCATTCATCTGTCGAACCCTCAACAGAAAGACCAACTCCAAAGTAGCTCAGGCCACCTGCAAACTGTAGGCATCAGCCTGTAAACAGAGGACTCTTTCACAGACTGTCAACTCCAACATAATGACATAAACCTGGAGCCGTCGTTACTTGTTCTCCCAATTCCTTTGATTGTTCCTTTATCTTTATCAAAGTATTTTCTTAATTATATTTGGTTGTATTAAACAATACATTTACCCTATGACGGCATAGCTGGAATGGTGCCTTATAAATAATTGTGTCTGGATATACAGATAATTCCTGTCAAAAGCCCAAGCCGGGCAGTTTTAATGGTTTGTATACTTTACTTTCTAGGCTGTGGGTAAGCCACGTTAAAGAAGAGTCTTTATTTATAATAAGATTAACCAGCACATTGTCTGAGGAATGCATCAACTCACCGTTCAAAGCCAGAAAAGGCAGAAGTGGTGTTTTTATTTTCATTATTCTCCTTATACAGTGTCTTATTCGTCCACAGGGGCATGTGTAGAATCAGTTTTAATGAACCTGGGCATTAAAGGGGAAAAAAACTGCTAAATAACACTCATTTCTCTCATTTCCTTTCCAGTAGTATCTGTAAGATTAGTTTTATTTCATTCTTTCAGTATTTATTTTTAAGATATCATCTATTTGTTAAGCTGTAGAAATCGAACTGAAGCTCGACAGACATTTGACACGAAAAGTGTAACATCATGATGACTGACTCTTATTTACTTTTGAACTTTGTCAAGTGTTTGCCTTCCTCATGAATAAATTCATATAAGATGATGAAGCCACCACTAACCATTTGTGGAATTATGTTTGTTTTCTCTTAATGTCTCTACCTTTCATATATACAGTTGTTTTTTTTTTTTACAGTTTGTTGCGGAACTGATTCAGAGTAAATAAGCGTTTTCTTGGCCGCACCTTGTTTAAAAACTTGAATGGCAAGTCTGACAGGAAGACTGAGATTCCTAGGGCCTTACCAGCACTTGAAAGACGTGCACCTTAATACAATAAAGACAAGCATGAACGTCATGATTACTGACACTTAACGCAGTAACAAGGTAAATCCAATTATTTCAAATCATAGTGATATATTACAAATCATCTATCATTATTTATTTGTGTCTGTACAAGTGAATCAAAATCCACCTCTGAGGATGTTTATCTCTACTTGAATAGAAAATAATTGATGTAACACATACACAGCATCAAACTACATTCACTTTAATATCTTTAAGTTTAAAAATGACAAGTGCAGTAATACATTTCCACCTGATAAGTTCCGTGTGGACGACGGGAGAAAACAAACCACTGGAGCTTGTGTGTTCCAGCGCTACCAAACACAGAATTAAACAGCAGCATTCCTTCCTCCTCATTTAAATCAACAGTGGTCTTGGATGAAGCTAGTTTGTGTACAGGCGAGTCAAAGCACAGGCAGTTTAGGTACAACACGTGGCTGTGCAGTACAATCCTGAGACCCAGCATATATGCCTGTCGAGGCTTGGGATTAAGAAATACACCAATGATGTATATAGTTTACCACTGTCGTACATTCGATCCAAAAATATGAACAATGCAGTTCAGGCCAGTTTTCAACCTTCAAGTATTACTCAGGTCATAATCCTAAGAGTTTCCACACTGGGGGTGAAGAGTCATACATCTTTCTCCGGTGGCTTAGGCTCTGCTCGTGAGGGGCTTTGGAGTGTTGATGTGAACCTCAACAAACGAACAAATGACTGAAATGCGTGTGTAATAGTGACAATACATCGTCCTGACAACGGTCGACACTGGCAGTGTTAGGTAATGAATACTTTTGCCAGGTGTGTCCCGGCGTATCTCCTTCCCCTCCCGTGTGTCAAAATTCCAATAAGACACAGAGCTGGAATGTGCTAATATGGATGAAGGGCTGACGCTGAGAAGGCACAAAGACATTTTAACAGTATTCATCAAGAAAGCCATGTGTTCAAAACATATCAATTTGACTCTTGATGAATCGATGTATTTGTTATGGATGTTGACATAGAAACCAAAGTTCATACGCTCAGAAAGAGTCTAGTGTGTGGACGCAGGGGCCCACGGGATGAATCCAGTGCTGAATGACTCATCTTCAAGGCTCTGACGTACCCTGTAGTTTGGCTCAAAGTTCTGAGTCTGAAACTGAGATGTTATGTTTTGAGTCCCGAGCCGAGTTGCTCCTCTGCTCCCGATCCACAGTCCGATGTACGATTTTATTCAGGTAGTGGACAGATTAGGAGCCGAGGCCCGTATCTTCTCTTCCAGTTTGAGTCCAGATGGCCTGTATGCAGCTTTGCACGCGGTCTTGAAGGACGGAGGCTGTTCCTTCAGGTCTCTGTTGGACACAGGAAGGACGCCGTTTTTAACCGAGTCGTCACTGTAGTCCTCGTGATGGTTGCGACTGCGCCTTTTAATCTTGTTTGCGCATCGAGCGATTCGCTTGGAGATGAGATAAACGATCTCGCAGATGTTGAGGACGATGCAAAGGGCAGAAGCTCCCACCATGAAGTAGGTGAAGACCTTCTTCTCGGTGGGATGGCCGATGTAGCAGTCCACCTGGTTGGGACAAGGCGACACCTCGCACTTGACCAGCCGCGGCAGGTAGAAGCTGTTGTACACTCGGTGGAGAATGTACAGGAAGGAAACCTCGATGCCGGTCTTGACAAAGAGGCTGATCAGATAAGTCCACCACAAGCCGCCATGTTTCTTGCCCGTGTTGCTGTACAGCTTGGCACTGTCCCCATGCTTGGCTTTGTACTTGCGCTCGCGGTCGTCGCGGTACGCCACGTGCATGACCACCATGAAGGATGGGCAGGTGACGAATATGAGCTGCAGGGCCCACAGCCGGATGTGGGAGATGGGGAAGAAGAAGTCATAGCAGACATTGGCACAGCCAGGCTGCTTGGTATTACAATCAAAGTCTTTCTGCTCATCGCCCCACACTCGCTCCGCCGCCACTACATACACCATGACCCTAAACACAAACACCACAGACAGCCAAACACGCCCGAAGGCTGTGGAGTATTTGTTCACCCCACTGAGGAGGGCTTGGAAGGTCTTCCAGTCCATGTTTTTGGCTGGAAGTCAGATGTCTCCACTCGTCGAATGGGTTCTCTGTAGTCCTTTTTTTTGGGTTGTTGCTCAATTTGAAAAACCTGTTTGTGACACAAGAAACAATACGTGAGCATGGTTCCACCGTCTTGTGAATATTCTTTCACTCTGGGAGCATTAGGTTTTGTGGTGTCACGTGATCTACAGTAAACGTGTTTGATTGAAAACACGCTAAAACTCTCACTTTAAATAAAAAAAATGACTTAAAAATGTTCATTATACATAATTTATCTACCCGTGGATACATGTAACAGCCATAACCGGTGCCAGACGTCTGTAAGCAGGCCCGAGACGCGCCGTTCTTAAAGGAAACACATTGAACCGATGCCGTCAAAACAATATTGAGAAAGAAAAAAAACCAGCAACGCATCATAAAAAATTCCTTACAGACATCATTCGGATATATTAAATAGTCTCCTCTGTGTCTGTTATCATTAAAAAAAGGTGTAATGAATCTTTTAATCCTTTTTCATCCTTTAAATCAACACAAGTATTCAAGAAAAGAGTCTTTTACGCACAGGCAGCACAACTGACTTGGCCACATTTTCTTGGCCGATTTTTACCCACACATGACTTCTATTTCACTTAAAGTCAAAGTTACTGATTTCCCAGACTGTGGTCTAAAACCCGTTTAACACTTTTGAGAAAATTCATTTTCAATCTCCCATAAAACGGAAACAGAAAAGGGAACGGGTTTTATCTCAATCACCCGGCGCGTCAAAGTGTATCATAGAGATTTTTTTTACTTACCAAATAAAGTTCTAATCCATCATAACACGGAGGACACGTAACGGTGCGTAATTCCACACATTTCTTACGGCCTTTGTGTCGTTTTAGTCATTGAACGCACACATTTGGTCGTCTCGGACAGGTAGAGGAGCGCGGCGTTGAGAAATGCGTCTGTGGGTGTGGTTAAAGAAGAAAGACTAGAGTTGCCCCAAATGTTCCTCACTGTTCCTCCCTCTCCCTCTCTCTCTTCCTCCCTCCCACTCGGGACTTCTTTTACACGCCAGTGTTAGGTGGCAGAACAAATATTTTTGCGCATTACAGAAAAAAGTGAGAGCAGTCTGCCTTGGAGATTTGAGATCAGAGTCCTTAAACGCACCACGAATTAGCCCGCTTGTCTGTTTAGACTGTTGTTCGTTTTTGTTGTAGTCTCACATTACTCACTCACTCATTTTCTAATCCTTTTCAGGTCGCGGGTGTCATATTACATCATATGAAATATTATGTCACAGAACGTAAATTTCGTCATTCATTAAGTGAAGGGAGTGTTTATGATTATTTACCCTTCAAAACCTAAAGCAATATGGCGACTTCCTAATTGTCTTCTCTCTACATCTCACTTTACTGAAGTGATTTATCACCCGTTAATATTATACTTTTTTATACTTTATATTTTTTCCCCAAAAAACTTTTTTTGGTTGTATTTCTCTTTGTATTATATGAAAACACAGGAAACAGAAAATATATAAATTGAACGTAAAAACAAGCGTCTGCTCCAAGGGGCCATTTGTCAAACCACACTAGTTTTTTTTTTTACCAGTGAATCGGTGCAGAAAATGAAAGTGTCTCCATATTCACCACAAGCGTTTGATCATCTAAACAAAACACATTAGCTATCAGTGAAAAGCTATGAAAGTGCAGCTCAGTTGAACTATTTATATGTATTGATAGATTAATAGCTAGAGACTCATTAGAAAGTTTAGATCAGTACTTTTGGTTGCCGGCAGCTGTATTATTAACAAAAAAGGAACTAATCCTTGGAGTCCTCCTTCCCCCTGCCTTCTAACATGGATTAGCATCACTATGGGGCCTCGGCGGAGGAGTGCATGAATTTAGCACCAAGTTCCCAGAAACCAGAATGTGTCTTTGTCCCAGCATGTAGGAAGACACACCCTCAGGTAAACTGCGTGTTTTGCTGTTGTGTGCTTGTAACAGTCTTATGACTCGGCCAATATTTTGTTCTGAAACTGTGGAGAGCCTGAGTAACTTTAAAAAAAATGGCCAGTTTGTCATGTCTTTGTCATTTTCACCGAGTCTAAACCTGTTATCTGGCATGCACGTCTCTCTGCTGATGTTTCGTAAGAACCCCTATTGTTGATTTTTTTTTTCCATACCTTTTCAGGACACCAACAAGTCTGCAAAGAATGGTGGATTGTGTTTCCTTTTCTCTTCAGGTAGCACAGTTCCTGAATGAAAAGCTCATCCCTGTCAGTAGCTTTTGTCGCTTATGGCCCTTTTATACACAAGTCATCTGTTGTATTTAAGCGACTGTTTCACTTTCAAATAGCTAATGTTATTTTCTGTTGAGAAAGCAGTATTAAGCAGTGTTTATAGGCACTTTTCAACCACTAGACGATATAAGGAGTATCAGATATCAGCTTGGTGTCATGCCACTACTGTGCCAGAGCATGCTGGCTTTTGCAGGCCGATGCTTGCAGCCAGTGTTTGAGTTGTGTGTTTACTTATTACTATGGCATAACAAAAGGATTTTTTCTGTGTTTATACGTCATTTATTTCAAGTCAAGACAAGTATTTTCATAGCTCAACGTCACACAATGTACAGTGTCTGAATGGACTTTGCAGACCTGGAACAGCAATATTTCTCTGCCAAAACTCAGACAACATTATCTACAGAGATTTTCTCTGTCAAATGTAAACTATACTTGTGTTGAATGAAAGGATGGGCTTTAAGATGCCTGTTTAGATGCCTGTTTAGATTTATGTGTGATACATAATGAGTGCAGCCCATCTCAGCCAACCACAAACTAGCTTCATTTAACTATAAAACCATATCTGCATCTCTGTCACCCTGAGATTCAGAAGTGTCTCCTTGTGTAAAATAGCTTTGCAAAATATGTCACAAACTGCCAAGGATCTTCACTTTTGAAACTCTGTCTCTTAAAGTCTATGCTTTTTTCTTTTTTTTCGTCTTGTGCAACATTTTTGTCTATTGCATGTTGTCCATGTCATGTACATTTTCATCCTGTTGAGTTTTCTGTCTTCTCCTGAGGCCTCTCCTCCGCATTTCACACAGTCAACATTTATAAACTGTTCCTAGAGAACATTATTCTTCCTCTTTAATTAGTAACACAAATTCACATATCAGATATTTACTGTGTTCAATTAGAGACCTAATAAAACCACCTCCTCCACTCCTTCTGGGCGTCGCCCTCAACGTTGGGAAACACAGATCTATACAATCAGTGCTGTCGTACTACAGACACCCAAGACCAGCATCACCAACGTCTGTATCCAACAGCAGATCAAATATGGTCACAGTGTCCTACTATTCTGAGTTTATGCTGCTGAATAATGAGACATTTGATGCTATTTTCTGATTCTGTGATGGCAAATTTCATCATGATCATCACACCAATTCCTGAGTTACAGCCAAACATTCTGAGTTCACGATGACCACTAAAACATAATCAGTGAAAGTGAAAAAAGTGAAAAAAGTGATAGAACTTCCCTCCCCAATATCATGTTTGTGAGAGTGAGACGGAAGGACATAATTACTCCAGCCAGTTTGTGTCGCCTGAATGGAGACACAAACACACTAAACTACACACTGCTAATCAGTACTCTCTTCCTGTGGCATGATAGTACTCCTCTCAGACCTGAAAAAAAAGGCAATTTCCTATACAGATATTAGGATCATTACATGAATGTCACATTTAATGTTGTGTATAAGATATCAAACTGTCTAAGTTTTGAGACAAATTTCCCCGCGGTGGGATCAGTAAAGTTCTATCTTATCTCATCTTTTGTACTTTACTTGGAATTTGATACAATTATATTTCCATCTGTACACGTGAGTACACAATACAGAGATAAGGTTTCATCTGATGTGAAAAAGTTCCTTAAGAGTCGTACTTGTCAGGAAAGGGTGAAAAGGTTGAGGATGTGTGGACAACACCTGTCCTTAAGGTGCAGAGCAGTTCAGGAAGTGAAGACGATCTACACATACCATGGGAAAAAAGTCAGCCTGTTGTCTCCAGATGAACTGGTCCAGGCAGTTCACTGAAACACACCTCTCTGCCAGCTGCAAGTCCCAACAAGCAAGACCAGGATAAACATTAGTTTTCAACACTGGTACTTTGAGAAGGAAATGTACCACCGCCGGAACAAAAAACAAAAAAAGGTAGATAATACCGCAGACAGTGGGACGGGTCTGGCGATGAGACTAATTGTGGGTTTATTTACAGACCCACACAGTCAGGACGGAGCGAAAGAACAACTCAGATTTACAAAACAAAAAAGTTTTGTGCTGCCAGGTCAACACAATAAAAGCCAAGACATATGAGGGGACTTTACTGCTCTCGTTAGTCTGATAATACACAGACCTCTTTTAATGGTTTCCATCGGAAATACTGTCGGCTGAAATAGTGGTGTCTGTTGATTATCAGATGGTTGTTTGTGGAAGGATGCTTTTGCTGTTGGGAGTTTTTTTTTTTTTAATGTCACCTTTTATTTCTTGGAGCACTAAACCTGATTTATTGAGGTGAAGGAGTAAGTTTAGCTGAAAAAAAACCCCTCAAAGTCAAAAAACCTCAGATAACACTGAAAATGTCTGCATAGTTTAGAACCACAGCCGCTCGACTTGGAAAACATGACTTTTTCCTGCCCTCCTTCAATTCCATTTTTGTTTGTTTTGTCAAAGTTACATTTCTCTTATCATGGGTTACTGTGAAAATAGTGGAATTCTCCTTTCGGAAGCAGGAATGGAATGACAAATTCCTGCACTGGGTAGGTCCATGCGTCAGCGTGGGTGAATCTAACTGAAGAAAAAGAGAGAGACTCCTCCTCTGCTCGGCTTAGAAGTACCAATCAAGCCAAACAATAAGCGCGCTGCTCCTAGCAACAGAGCAATCTACGGCCAGCGGGAAGGAAGGCTCTATGAAGTGAGTGGAAAAAATGAAAAGTCCGTGAGGTTTCTTGTTTCTCTTTCAACCACAGTCTTGTGCAAAGTCTACACATCACTCAGTAACAGAAGGCATCTGGCCCAGAGAGCCAGAGTGGCGTTACTCAGGAGGATACGTCCCACTGAAGACTCTTGAATTAAAAGTGTTTATTGCAGCTGCTACTTACAAAGTTAAAGCACTTCAGTTTAATGAGTTTTTCTTTTTTTTTCTTCCCAATGGCTTTACGTCAAAAATAAAAAATCAACCAGAACTCAAAAAAGAAAATAATCTTTAATAAAAATATCTAAACAATCTTCACAATCACACAGCATTTCAGTTCTCTTTAAAGTACACACACACATCCTCAATGTCTGTTTACAAAACTGCATTTGGCCACCATTACTCTCAGCCACAGTTGAAACAGTTGACTACAGTAACGTGCACAGAGCAGTCCTTAGGCTTGTAGATAAATTATATCAAGTACAGTATTCACAAAGAAGTGGGAGTCAGCTGTGTCGACTAGAATGTGAGGGAACAGTCGAGCGTGGAGTAAAAACTCACACAAAACACAGAGTCTGGGCGCAGAGGAGAGGGAAAATCTGAGACAGAAAACCACGTGTTTGTATAAGTCCAGTCGGCCGACTCCAGTAGTAGAGCTCAGGGCTGGACATGACAGTGCAACGCCAAACTCATGTCCTTTCATCTGTAAATACTACGACGCCAATCGAAACCAGGCAGAACATTCCTGATCAATGATACAAATGGCAAACGCGGTGTTTATTTCAGCGCTCCTCGAGTCTCGCAGTTCAGCGTTCCCAGTTCTCTGACTAAGACACAGGAAGGAACGACCACATTAAGGTTTAAGTCTCTGAAAAGACACATCGGTTAGAAGGAGTCTCTGAAAGACGCGCCTGTGGTTTGGGCAGAAGTCTTTTTCTTTTCATGTATTATTGTTGTTTTCAAAGTCATTGTCCATTGTCTTTTTCTGAAGATATCGCCATGCTGTACGAAGGAGCGGGTGTCTCTGGCGTGTTGGATTTTCTGGTCAGCTTGAGGTTGTTGGCCTCCATCAGGCTGCTTCCACTGGACATGGTGTTAGTCATGGCGTGATGCGAGCGTCTCCCCCCGGTTAAACATTCACGGCAGCGTTTGCCAACCAAGTAGAGGATTTCAAAAACAGACAGCACAATGCAGACCAGGCTGGTGACCACCATGAAGATGGTGAAGATGCGTTTCTCGGTGGGTCGAGCGATGAAGCAGTCCACCGTATTGGGACAGGGAACCTGAGTGCATTTGATGAGCGAGGGGAAGTCGTAGCCCTCGTAGATGTGGTACAGGAGGTAGACGAAGGTGGCGTCCACAGCTATTTTAAACAACAGTGTGAGGACGTACGTCCACCACAGGCCGCCGCGCTTCTTGCCAGTGTTTTGGTAGAGCTTGCGGCAGTGCTCGCCATACTTGAGCCGGTGCTTCTTCTCCCTGTCCTCCCTGTAGGCGACATGCATCACCACCAGCAGCGAAGGGCAGGTGACGAAGATGAGCTGCAGGGCCCACAGACGCACATGTGACACCGGGAAGAAGTGGTCGTAACAGACATTGTGGCACCCGGGCTGGGCCGTGTTGCACTTGAAGTCCTTCTGCTCGTCGCCCCATACCTTCTCCGCCGCCACCACAAACACCATGACCCTAAACAGGAACACGATGGAGAGCCAGACTCGGCCAAAGGCGGTGGAGTACTTGTTCACCCCACTCAGGAGGCCTTGGAGAAATGCCCAGTTCATGACTGGGTTTGTTCACAGCCTGTCTTCTCTCCCTGCTGATGGAAGACAGAGGAAGCTCTCGGCTGCTGAAATATGGCACAGACAAACTGAAGGTATCTGCCAAACACAAGAAAACACAGGCGTTAATACGCTGCTGTTAAACCTGGAGAGAACAATGAGCTGTTCTGGAGTTCAGCCAGTACACGTCACGTGTTTGGATCGCGCAAAAATAAATAAATAAGAATAGCCTAAACAAACAAACAAACAAACAAGCACCGAAATCACCTAAACCTTCTCATTAAACCTACATGAATGTGTGGCTATCGGATCGGGACTTGTCATGTAGCTGCTGTGCTGAGATAAGATCAGACAACTCTCCACTTTCACACCGACCCGATTTGTACTGTTCACACATTTCGTGCGTAATTGCGCGTAGCCAAACGGACAACTTTAAAACTCACTCAACACAGATTAACGGCCGCTTAAAACACTCTGTCGTCCATTCCGGGGCGAAACTTTACTTATTTGTGTGTGTACTTACCGTTTGTAGACTTGTGTTGGCAGTTCCTTGTCGGAGCGGAGGAACGGGCTTTTGGATGAATCTCACCGATGGGAGTCTGTTGGTTTCTCAACTCAACGGGAGTGGAGGGGGTGGAGTTGGGTTTTTTTTTCTTCTGTCTCGGCCATGTCTTTTCACTATTCGACCTGTTCAGGTGTGGTTTCTCCGCTTTACAAAATACTTATTGCTCAATTAAGGGAAGAGGACGACCCGTTTGACACCGGGTCGGGTCAACACCGGGTGACTCGTAAACAGTTATTTAAAACAAAGCTTGGGTACGTCATGCTATATACTGTTAAATGTTGGTATATTTTCGGTAGAATATAGTACGGAAAAGAATAATAATGTAACTTGTTGTAGTGTAAAATTTGAAATATTTATTCATGCCATTTCCTCTGCGCAACATTTAATTGCTAAATTATATACTGGATTACAAGTAAAATACTTAAGTAAAAATTCAAACTTTGCAAAATTTAAGATAATACATTTTTTTTAATTAAACAAAAATGCTGGTTGGTTGTTTTTGCCATGCAGTTGAGAGTAAGAATGTGAAATTCTGAGAAGTCATCAGAGGATGTGTTTAACTCCAAAGGAATTCCTGTCTGAGCTCCCACATGTACTTCAAAACACC
>JAPTHA010000016.1:9649909-9663456 GCA_029814585.1 Gymnapogon annona | reverse complement strand
TGATCCATTTCCTTATTTCCTGTTTATCACATTGACGTGTCTGCTCAGGTCTGCTCTGCGCAGCTTTGCATAGCTCCACCTCTCTCTATCATGTGTGCAATCAAAAGGTACGCATGCACTGACGCTATAGGCCCATTAGCTGGCCCTCGAGAAGCCAAACTTGATGCCGATTGGTTAACGTCACAGGTCCGTTCTCATTCACCTTAAGCTACCATGCACCAGCACTGTCGCTTCTGAAGGCCTAGAGGCAGATTTTGGACCCTGGTAACACATGATAATGAATAATGATTGGATAAAAACTCTAACATAAACCCCGCCCTCCAAATCTCCACCTGGGGCTCGAAGCTGAGCAACCAACTTAGGAAAGCTACGAAATGAAGAGTATAGACCATGGGGAATAACTTAAAACATATTTGTGGAAAACATATGTTAAAAAAATATATTCCTGCTTATGTTTAGGCCAGCAGAGAAGGCCTTGCTGGCATTGAGGGTCCACCACTGCATACATGAATAATAATTTTCTTATAAAATGGATTTCCACTTACTTCACATCTGCCCTTTGCATTTTTTTCTCCAAAGATGGTTAAATATTTATTGACCCTTTGCTTCTTGTAGGTTATTTCCATGTGATGAGTGAAGTTATTCTTTATATAGTTTACTTTCTGTATATTACAAAATAAAACACGCACGAGTCACTGGTATGGCAATGTAATCTGGTTTAAAAACTTTTACTGAAGGAAAAACATTATATTTACATCAAATCACAATGTTGAAGAGCTCTATGTATCCATGCATAATCATGTTTAATGACATTGCATGTCATTAAACTCACTCTCGCTCTCTCTCTTTGTCAAGGAGTATTAAGCAACATGAAAACAAGACTGGAAATGCTTTGTGACTTGTCATTATCATGTTTTACTGGGTGTAATCGGTAAGAATGCAGCCATTAGACTAGTTATATTATGCCACAATTCTGCAGAAAAAAGGCAAATATAGGATGTCATTCTGTAGGCTTGGTTTGGATTATTTTATTCATTTATTGATATATTGCTGTTGATGAAGGTAAAAATGCAACCATAAACACTCACAACTTAAGAAAAGTAAAAGTATTAAAGTAACACAAGGGTAGTAAACTTTATATTTCATCCCTTTATTTAGAATACCACACCCATGATAACATGATGGGATGGAGAATTTCACCATTTCAAATCAAACATGAAACTTTCAAGCAAAGAAAAAGAACAAGGCTCATTTTCCTAAAAAAAGGGGCTTCTCTCCTTCGCCACAAAATGAAGGGCCTTGATTCAAGATTCATTTGCAATATTGCTTTTTGCAGTTTACAAGTATTACAGAGCTAGAAAATTATGAACTGTAATTTTTTTTCAAAATGATCAAGTATATTTAAAAATTTTTCCTTCTTTTTTTTTCTTCCTTTTTTTTGCTCGTTTTTATCTTTAGAGGACTCAGGTTTGTTGGATTCAGCAAAGTGTTTTCTCCCTCTCTGCTCATTTATCTGTGCCCTGGAACAAAACAATGACTTTTATTAGTTTAATACACCACAAGTCATAAATATATGTGTATAAAGAGTTAAATAATGCAACAGGTTATGTGTCTTTATACCTATTTATTACAGTGGCAGTCTTCAGGATGTGGCAGCAGCAGTGGTAGGAGCCATACCACCCACTTTTTGTGTGGCATCTTTTTTCGCCTGGTGGGCCTGGAGCACTGCCACAGCTTCTTCCACCTGAGAAAACAGTAACAATAATCAGAGAACGTAACCAGTGAGACGAGCCCATTTTTTTAGAGCTGATGAAATGAATTACCTTTGAACGGAGAGATTCGTGGGACTCCAGCATGTGTAGCAACTCAGAGTTGTCGATCTCCAGCAGCATGCCAGTGATTTTTCCCGCCAGGTTGGCATGCATGGCCTGAATCAGAGGAAACAGACGCTCCCCTGTTTGGGAAATGAGAGGCTAAATTTACCTAATGAAACCTAAATGAAATAATGGTTGCTCATTGTGGATGGGGGTTCTTACCTAGCATCTGCTTTTGCTCCTGTGGAGGTGCAGCAGCCAGCATGGAGGCTGTGAGAGGCTCCTGGCCCTGAACGTGCACAGCCGGCTGAGACTGGAAGGAGACATAAAGGACGCTTAGAGACTGGAAACAGCTGAAGACAAGGTGGTGTGACTGGCCTTTGGGTTCGTACCTGTTGTAAGGCAATGGGTTGAACCACCTGTGGGTTGGGGTTACGGACACCGCTGGCATATTTGTAAGGAGGCACGGCTCTGGGACCAGGGACCCCCATCGAGGGACGAGGAGCCATGTTCTGGCCAGAGGCTAGCAGGAAGGAGAAATTTTTTTTTTGAGAGCTCAGAGACAGATGTACCACTACAATTAAACAGCCAAAGACACAGTCAATGAGTCGCCGTGGAGGACTCTGCTCTAGGGTCGTCTGTGGACACACCTCGTGGGCCTTGTGCTCCGCTGCTGGGGGACATGTGTCTGAGGTTGGCCCTGGGACCCGGCTGACGCAAAGAGCCTGGGATTCCTTGGAAACCACCTGGAAGTTACAGAATGGAGAAGTAAAACACAAAAAGAAAAAAAACCAACTAGATCAAGTGAGTTATGGTCTCATAAACTGCTGTCTCCTCACCTTGACCTCTTCCTCCCTGTTGCTGCCACCGAGGGTTGGGTCTCATCTGGGCCAGCTGATTGGGTGCATAGTACGTAGTCCTATTCTGGGCCTGGAAAATAAGTAAATATATTATTACAGTATATTATATTGACCTATTATATTGACTACTCTGAATGAATGCTTCCTAAAGTAAAAAAAAAACACTATATGAAATATTTTTACCAGAATCTCAAATTACAATAATCGTTATCTGATAATAATTTTAGGAAAATGCAGTTGCAAAATGCATTTTGTAACATTCTAAAGTAGTGACGTTGATAACATGTTAATACACAGCATCAAATTATGACTTTCTCAGCAGGGTTTCTGCAAGTTCCAACAGGTTAAACTGAACACTTTTTTATCATCTCAATGAACATCATCATTTCCCATTTCATTTCTGTTGTACCAGAGTGATGGGGTATTTCCTAGAGACTTTTTGTGGTAGTTTTCTGATATACCATACAACTGTAATGTCTTCGTAACAGAGTCTCCTGTTTTATCAATTCTGTTGAAGGCATTTTCAGACCTACACTTCCAATTATTGGATTTCACACTCAGGACTTGACAACACTGCTCACTTGTGGCACAGCTGGCATGAAGTATCCACTAGTGGGCTGGAACTGATTAATGATGGCATTTGCTGGCATGGCCCTCATGCCAGCGATACGCTGCATGTACTGGTTGGTGAGATGGGCTTTGCGCTCTTCTTTACGCTGAGCCAGAGCCACATAGAGGGGTTTGGAGCCAACAATACGCCCGTTCATCTCCGTCACGGCTTTAGTGGCCTCCTCAGGAGAGGAGAAGCAGACAAAACCAAAGCCCTTGGAGCGACCCTCCTCAAGCATCACCTAAAAAATGCATACAGTAGATATTCAGTGAGTGAGAGGACAAGAGGTAACGTCCTGAGCTAATGGCAGATCCCCCTCACCTTAGCACTTGTAATGGATCCAAATGGAGAGAACTCCTTACGCAGTTTCTCATCATCTATGGTGTCGTCCAGGTTTTTAATATAAAGGTTAACGCCCTGAAACCAGAGAAAAGCAGCCACAACACATTATCTTCTTTGAGAGTCAGAATATATGACTGACAGGCTGGGATGGATCAATGGCCTAGTTCCTACAGACCTGGTAACGGCTGATCCTTTCTTGCTTCAGGAGCTCAAACTTCCTCTTCAGCTCCGCCTGCCTCTCCATCTTTTTCTGAGCTCGGCCCACAAACACAGTTTTGCCATTGAGTTCGGTGCCGTTCATGTCCTCTACGGCCTGAGGACGGACAGACTCGGATCAGAGGGAAACTCACCAATTAAGACTGACTTTTATACACATTTTCACGAGGCTAAGATACCTTATTGGCATCCTCGTGTTTCTCGTAACTGACGAATCCAAAGCCTCTGGATTTGCCGGTGGGGTCTGTCATCACCTTCACGCTGAGTGTTTTTCCTGGAAATTTGGCAGGTCAAACACACGTGACTATCAGGTTTTGAAGAACAACACAACGTTGGGATTTGGAGTCATCTATTCACCATATTTGTCAAACATCTCCTTGAGCCGCTCGTCGTCCATGTCATCCCCAAAGTTCTTGATGTAGACGTTGGTAAACTCTTTGGCTTTAGCGCCGAGCTCAGCCTCCCGTTCTTTGCGAGATTTGAAACGGCCCACAAACCTGAGGATGGAGGGAGAGAGCAGCAACACACACTCTTACAAAACAGTCCCCAACTGAGCTGGGAAGAAACAAACCAGGACCCATCTCTTTGACTTCCATTTTTCCGCTCTAAAACAAGTGGATATCAGCATTTCCTGGGTTACAGAAGGGTTTTTTTCCCCTCCCCCAAAACAGAGACCTTACGTAAGCAAGTCATGTGTAAATGGACATTCTTTGACCGAAAAACAAGGACGACATTCACAAAGACACAGCTACATTTCATCATGTGACTCATCGTTCCTGGGATAAAAAAACAAAAACATAAAAAAAAAACAGAACAAAACAAAAAGGAACATTTAACTGCTGTTAATATCACCAGAAGCAGGCAGATATGTCGGCATGCTAGACACAACACACTGACAACCGTCATTATTCTTGGTCCAAATCTTGATGAGGTGGATGGAGAGGGATGGAGGAACAGAGTCTCACAGTACAAAGGAAAGCTGAGGAGGACCAAATGATCTTATATACCTTGCTACGCGGACCTCTCCCCTTCTGCCATCCAGTATTGCATTCCTGCATTCGATCCATCACTAAAACACACAAGCGTGGTCATACACACACACACACACACATACAAGCACTCGAAGATGGGTGACCAGCAAGTGGACAAATGAGGCAACAGAAAATGCCACTGGTGGGAAAGATTGGATTGAGTACGTGTTTAGTTTGTTATCAGTCTTTTAGAGGGTTTTATCTTCACACTGGCCGGTGAGAGATGAGCTTATTAGTCATATTATTCACACACAAACTCAACCAACTGAAAAAAAAAGGACACGAAAAGTCAGTTCACTCAACGGAAGCGAAGAACAAACAGGTCAAGTTTTTAACACATCAGACACAAAATACACTCGATATCAAGTAAAACACATCTGGTACACATTATGTCCGGGGGACTTAGAGACGAAATAACTGATAACGTTAAGGGATTTATCTCATTAGACAACAACAATAATAAACCCCAGAAGAAAAGCTCCAAGATAATCAGACACTCACACCTTGCGGTCATTCAGGAGCATGCCGTTCATCTTTTCAATGGCACGATCAGCTGCGTCCTGCGTCTCAAAGTGGACAAATGCGTAACCTTTGGATCCATTTTCATCGCAAACCACCTGGACCACAAGAAGACGACATGTTGAATGTGCACACAGTAGACAGACAATCACACACAGGAAGTATTTTGAAGATAATCTGGTTACAGGTGATGTAACCAGATTATTCCTTATGTGTATATATATATATATATATATATATATATATATATACTGTATATATATACTTTGGATGGTTTTCTGTGTATGCGGTGCAAATGCATACTGTGTATGTCGTATAAGAATTCAACTGATGTATATCTGTCTACTCTTATTTTTACTCTTTGTATTTGGCTGCGGTGATGTGCAAATTTCCACGTGGTGGGATGAATAAAGTTCTATCTATCATCTATCTATCTATCTATCTATCATAAAGCTTGTCATCAGTGGGTTCAATTAGCTCAAAAATGAGGAGATGCGCTAATTTTCTCAGTCCTTGACAACCTAAATCTTCAAAAGCTGCAATATAGAGCTGCCATGATGTTTCTTTTCCCTATTATAATGGTCTGTACGCTGACTGCAGTGAGTTTCTGTTGTCTTGTCGGACTTCAGGAAGTCACTGGCACATTCAGTCCAGCACCTAACCGCAAACTCACAAAGAGTGTGTTAAATTTGAGATCATTGATGGTGCCATTAGGTGTTGAACTGTTACTTTTAATGCTGCTGCAATCTGCCTTTTCATCTTGTCATTTATGTGCAATTTAACACATGCACTAGCAAGGATTTAATTGACTGTTCTGTTAAAAAAAAACAAAAAACGAAGAAACATGTCTAGTTCCTTAGTTGGAAAGAGTGTAAATAGGACAAATGCACATTATCTTTAAAAAAAAAAAAATTAATCCTTCCTCATGTCACTGAGGGAAGCTCTACCTTGCAGGAGAGGATATTTCCAAAGGCGGAGAAGGTGTCGTAAAGGGCTTTGTTATCGATGGACTTATCAAGGTTCTTGATGAACACATTGCCCACTCCAGACTTCCTGAGGGAGGGGTCTCTTTGGGACCACATGATTCTGATTGGCTTCCCTTTCACCACGTCAAAGTTCATGGTGTCCAAGGCTCTCTCGGCTGGTGAGGAAAGAGAAGGTGGGGGGGGGGGGCAAAGGTTACAGGTGTTTGTTTACATCATAGCATAAATGTGAAAATGTGGAATAGGTTGATGTGTTATACATTACAAGAGCCATCTAATTTGTGAGGTGAAGGGTATTTTCTTTTTATTTTGCAAATTCGTGGTGCAACAGCTGTTGTAACTGCGTTTTAAGAGACGTCTGACGTGTTTGTCTTCTGCTGCAGCGTGGGCCACATGGACACATCGCTGCTCAAACACACAGTACAATCTGAGCACGTGTGACATGGTTAAGATACTGCAGCGGACCATGTGGCTGCTGAGCTGTCTGTGAGCAGCTGGGACAAGTGTGGCAGCTGCAGTGGGCAAGCTGGGAGCACATGGCACTCTTCTCTGACTCACCACATGCTGCTGGGTCAGTGGAAGTAGCAGTGCAGTCGGCCATGATGTATACGTTAAAAGAACACCGGGTCTATAATTCACTTATCGCTTGTTCTAAATGACGTCTGGCTGCAGTTTAAGGCTCATTTCCCACTATCAGTATCTCTTTCTGTTGCAGTATTTCCAACGCAGCCTCTTGTGTTCAACGTGGGCACACATTGCCAAACATCCCTTTGTTCGGTCACTCCACAGCAACAGACACACACACAGGCCAGGCTTTCCAGCTAAAAGTGTCTGGTAAACAAAACGGAGCTGCCTTGCGTCTGCTGGCATCAGCAGTTTGGCTCACAATTGTACTTCACAACCCGTTTGCTCAGAGAAGGTGTGTGATCAATGTCTAACATAAGGAATTCTGGGTGGTACAGAGACAACTTGATTGAAAAACAGGCCCGAGTCATTGAACAAAATACCTGTCTCTTTTTCATACATGAAGTGTTGTCGGGGCAAGTTTAGATTATTTGGGCTATAAAGAACATATAAGAGTGAATTACGTTCTGCATGATCACTAGCGTCCTGTCCTGTTAACTGACATTACTCATGTGAGAAGTAAAATGTATTGTGTACAGGCAAATTCTGGGCTACGCAGATGTTCTATATTTAGAGAGAGGTCCTGAGAGGTATGTGGAGTGTGTGCACAGTGAGTAGAGCATTCTCTACCATTGATGGGGAAGAGACACATAAAACAAGAAAGTACAGATGAGCAACACCAGGTCTCATGACATAGTCTCGTCTGACAGAGACAGAAACTAACTGCGCCTCCCTGTACCTAGAATGTCTGGTATAACACATTTCAGATCGGGCATGATTTTAGTAAAATCCAGGATATGATCACTATTTGGACTCCATTTAAATACCTGACAACTACCATCCCCCCCTGAAAAGACCCTACCCCCCACAAAAAAAAAAAAAAAAGCAAACAAATGTTGTGATGTCTTTTCACTTGTGGCTCCTCTTACATTCATTCACTCCAGATCCTATCTTCCTGGATGTTAGCCAGTTGTAACCTATCATTACGTTTGGGTTTTGGTAACAGGCTCTAGCTGAGATAAGTTGTGACAGGTGTTTAACGCTGATACCAGGGGCAAAAAAGTCCACACAAAGTAAACAGTTTCACTGGGCCTCCATGCACAACCACAACACCTGCCACCACTGCTCAATGTTTTGGTACCAGTGGAATGGAAACGCTATACCACGAAGGCAGTTGTTGACTTGTGATTTCGTAAAGGTGACTTTTTTTTGGAGTATTTATACAGACGTACACAATATTGTCAAGACAAGACAAACCACTATGATTTAACTTGTCACCCGTACTCTTGTGGGATTAACTCAAAGCAGAAACAAGATAAAGGCGTTAATATTCTCTCCGTTACCCAACTGTATATTAGTGGAATGCCACAAAGGGAGGGCAGGGGTTATTGTTGGGCTGCGATTGTCTCTTTTCATATTGTAAGCAAACAAAGGAGGTGATGGTAATGGGATTTAGTTCAACTCAATGGCCCTTTAAATAGGAGCAGATACAGGCCACTTTTCGTTGAACATGTATGATGTGCAAAAGTTTACACAGACCTGCACAGAAAGTTACATTTTAATGCTAAATCATCTACATGTGGAGTGGATTTAATTGCACTGGACTACAAGTAAAACTTCACCAGAATAAAAATTTGAGATACCAGTAAAGTATATAATTTTTTTTAAAGGTTGAAAAATGTAAAAAAAAAAAATTGTTTGCTGTAGTTTCAAGATAGTCTTTGGCTAAAATGTGGAATTGTTAGAATTAACCGTCTGCACATTGCAATACAATCATTTTAACATGATCTTCCTCGTGTTCTCGTGGAAGATTTATAAATCTGCCAATTTTGCACATCAAAATATACACATACACACACAGATAACAACTGACCAGCACTTTTGTCCTTGCCTTTACAATTCATCTTACTGAAGTGTGGGTTTTACACATTTAATCTGTGATGTATACCATTCGTTAAACAGAGTGGATCAGTGTGATACAAGTGTCATAGTTTATAGGGAGTATAGAAGAACTGGGGCAGGAGCCTATATGGGTCAAACGCCTCCTGAAAACTACCATCTGTCTTATGAATATTTCTGACTGATATGATCTACTCCAACACACTAGATGTCCCTTTAGTTGTGGATTGACTAGGCTGGGATGTTTTAGAAGTGACATTGAACATGTGTGACACGGATGCACGCGTCTTTTCCTTTAAAGCCTCGCGTCCTGACGCGTGCCAGTAGCGTGCACGGACCGTCCCGACATCTACATCATTTGTGTTCTTACCGTCAGCAGGTTGAGAGAAGTTGACATAAGCGTATCCCAGAGATCGGCGGGTGATCATGTCCCTGCAGACCCGAATGGAGAGCACCGGTCCGGCGGGGCTGAATTTCTCGTACAGCATCGCCTCCGTGATGTCGGGGTGCAGGTCGCCAACGTAAAGAGAAGCCATCGGATAACTCCCCGTCGCTGTGTTCATATCTCGGACTTCACTAAATAAATGATCGCAAATCTTCCCTCACAATAAAAATGAAGAAAAAAAAACGATATAAAGTGTGATCCGTGTCCAAAACCGCGCGTCACTTCTCACCGAATGAAGACGCGCGCCGTGGACAGACAGCTGGCTGTAGTGTCCACAGCTTACCGGGAAAAATATCAAACCTGAGATTAAAAAAAAAATCTTAGAAACCCAGGTGTTCAAGTATTTCCTCTAAAAGATGCCAACTTCGGGATAAGCCCGAGGCCTCCTCTTATATTTTTTTTTAATATAAATATTGTTTTGCGATTTTTTTGTAATATAAAAGCTTTTATTTCTTTCAGTAGTCAGGTACTTGTTTTTATGAAGATTTTCTGGATTTTATATTTTTTATATTATTTTTAAGTTTTTCAAGAACGGTGAGTTAGACACTCACGGTTGTTTGTGGCCGGGGAAAGAGACTGCGTGAGGAAAGCATGGGCACTTTATAGACAGAACGGTGCGGAGGAAATAGTGGCCAGGGTCAAACTTGGGAGAGGAAAAAAAAAAAAGTGAGCATGCGGTGTAAAAGGGAGAGCGCACACTAGTGTTCCAACTACAGAGCCCAGCTCCCCACAGCGACATCTGGGTGGGAATACAAGGCAAGAACTGAAACCATTGCAGGGGGGAAAAATCCCTGAATATATGCATAATACAAATCAACTTTGTAAGTAAAAAAACAAAACTCTGCGTCTGTGTCAAAATATTTTTATTCAATCTTAAAAGCAATGATTACAGGTGGCAATTATTCTGCTTTGTCTGCCCTCCTAAAGATAAAGCAAGAAAGCAAATCACTTCCATGTACAGAAGTCATTAAAATATAACTTGATTATAATATTTATGCAAGTTACCTCAGTAAATCCAGGAAAGTTGAGAGAAGCCTCCCTTTCTTAAATCCATGCATCCTCAGATTTCTACCTTCACCAGTTCCTCTTTCTTCCTGCTTCCTTTCCTCTTCATAGCTCAATGCCTGTGATCCATCCACACCTCTGGAGAACTGGATCTTGCTGCGGATTACTGGTTGCATATTCTTCTCCTCCTCATACACCTCTGTGTGCTTGTGTACCACCTGACTCCTGTCGTCGACCTCTCCTGGCTGGGAGAGAGTCTCTGCTTCTTCAAATCGTTTTTTTCTCCTGGATTCCTCTGCAACAGCTGCCTCTTCCAGATGTGGAAGAAAGGGCTGTCCATTAAACAGCAGAAGAGCACGTACGTCCCTGGGGAGAGCACTGCCTTGTTCACCTGTGGGTGCATTCAGTGACATCTCCCAGTTTGTTGAGTCGGGGGATTCTTCCACAATTTGATTGGAATCCATGTCCCTTTGTTGTGACTCAGCTGTCAGGTCATCCTCAGAAGCAGCTTGGTGGTGTTCAGGGTCTCGTGTCTGTCCAGGTAACCACAGCGTCAGACCAATGGCCCGGCCCTGGTTGACCGCACTCTCTGGAGAAGAGAACCGTGATGAGTCAGAGAAGCCGCTGGTGAAGGACAGGATTTGGTCCAGTGTTTGTGCAGGGTTCGACTGAAGGGACTCAGCCACTGGGATACTGGGAATGATGTCATTGTCTTCAATGATCACAGGGCCGGTGCTGACTGTAGCTTTAGCATCTGTGAAAACACAGCCCTAGTTACAAAAAGACAAATACCACTCCGCAGGCATTTTCATTTACACATTTTGATTAAACACCCACCACGAGGAAGTCGGTTCAGCGAAAGGCTTTTACATTTGGAGCTACAACATTTGCACACTTCTGCATTTCCACCCAGATCCTCCCATCTGGGGAAAAAAAGCCTCAAGTAAGGAATAAAGTTATGCAAATACAAAACTGCAGACATACGTATAAGCAAATAAAATACCTGAACTGGGTGAAGTTGTAGTTGCACGATTTAGACCCTGAGGTGTTGCTCTGGTTTGAGACAAGCACACTGCAGTGGATATAGAACTAGAGGAAGGAGAGTTCAAAAGGTCACACAGTTGGAACAGTTCAGGGGGAAAAAACAAATGAAGCACTCACCTCAGAAGTAATAAAGGATGTGTTCAGTGCAAAATTAACCACATTCTCTCCATCAGAGTCCACAAACACTGCCATTGGATGGGAAGAATCTAGAGGTGCTGCACACCTTGAGGACAATACATGCTTGTTTTTAAACACACACACTTCAGTGCTTAGATCTGACAGCCTTCTTACCCTTTATTCATAATGACCACATGCTTGTGTCTCGTGTGAGGCTCGGGGGACGCAGAAATAAAGCAGGACTGGACAAAAAGATGTTCACCGCGCCTGGTATTTGCAGAAACCTGCAGATGGACAACCTGACCTCTTTTAAAGATGTTGGACTCCACTGTGCTGGTCCAGGACGCTGCATTAAAAACAGATGGATATTCTAATTTGCACTTTAAGTGTGTGATGATGCAGTATTTGGAAATAAAAAAATGCAAATCATTTTAAGAAAAAGTATCCAATGTAATCCTCACGCTCAACAGTTTAGATCAATCCCTGCTCTGTCAGTGGGATGACCACTAGGGGTTGATGCGGATGTTCATTAATATACATTGTCCCAAACAAATCAATACTCACGGTTCATTAGTTTTATACTGAAGCTTCTGCCGTCGTCAGGAAGTGCATCTGATACCGGGAAGGACTCAGCATTATCTGACCTGAAAGAGAGGCAGTCAAGTTATTTTGCACTTATGTGACCAATAGAGTTACCCAGCATTCACTATACACACACACCTGAAATTAACAACTTTTAACTTTGGGGGAATTCAAGACCATCATAAAAAACACACCAATCACTTTGACTGTATCTTGTACTTGCACTGTATAATTAAGCCCTCTCCTGTTTTTCTGTAGTGTGTGACTGTTTTGCATCTTTGGTGTGACTGGTTTTGTGCTGCCGTATTGGTCAGGTCACTCTTGAAAAACAGGTTTTAAATCTCAATGAGTTTTTTTTACCTGGTTAAACAGTGTAATATGAAAATTAAAGTGAACCTCTTTGTCGCACAGGTGATGTGGACAGCAGAAGGATTCCACCAGGTAAAGGGAGCTTTTTGGAGCTTGAAGTGGACAGTGTTGGACAACACATCCAGATCATTGTGTACCTGTGGAAATACAAACATGTAGCAGAACATCTCCTGATCTGGTGAAATGAGACAGTTATTCAGAATGAGCCCAACCCACCTCGTGTGTAGTTCCACATTCATCCAAACTGTAAGAGAAGACGTAATGATTTGGGAACTCTCCATTGCTGTAGCAGCCATCGCCCACTTTTACCTGTGCTCTATCCAGTATGTCACCATTGAATCGCTTTTCCACAAACACGGTCAAGTGGGACTCATCACAATGAACCTCTACGCTGGGAATCTCAGGAAACAGCGGCTCTTCGTCGATCCAGTGAAAGTCAGGGACAGGGATTCGCCAGGAGCTGAAAAGGGACTCATCGGGAAACAAAGGAAATGGAAAATGCAGGAAATTTTCAAAAAAACCTGGGACCTGTGGGGAGAATGCATCGTCCTGCTCTTCTACCACTGACTGAGCAGAGATGAAACATCCCAGAAAAGAAATGCACAGGATTATCTGGAGTTCCCCCATTGTTCATCTCCAAGTACAACCCAAATACCCTGAGCACTCGGTGCACCAGGGTGTCATTAATAAGGTGCAGAGGCAGGTGCAGACCCTTAGTTAATGAGGATGAGGTGGGAATGTGCTGCAGCCACTAATACCATCATATGTACACAAAGCCATTTATTCTACCTGCAGGTATTTTAAATGTTAGGCTATTATTCCATTCCACAAAAACAAACCAAAAATTTTTTAAATATAGTGTGACCCATGCGTTTCACTTAATTAGTTATTTATTTTGTCACTGTACCTGTTTTGTGTTTTTTGTGCTCTTCGTGTCTTGTCTTCTGTCTCTGACTCTGCTGTTGTGGCTTGGAAATGTCATCTTGTAGTGTCCAAGTGTGTAACAGTTAATATATGTGTGTGTGTGTGTGTGTATGTGTGTGTGTGTGTGTGTGTGTGTGTGTGTGTGTGTGTGTGTGTGTGTGTG
>JAPTHA010000016.1:9626110-9642499 GCA_029814585.1 Gymnapogon annona | reverse complement strand
TCAGGTGTGATGGAAGAGGGAAACATACAAAACCTGCAGGGACACCGGCCCTCCAGGACCAGGATTGCCCACCCCTGCTCTATGCTATACAGTACACTGAATAACAGAGTCCAAACTTCAGTGGAATCTAGGCCTGGCCATAATTTGACTGGACTTAATATCATCAGGCAGAAATTAACTTTTGCCTTAGATGATGGATCAGAAATAAGAAAAAAAACCAATACACTAAGATATAAGGTAACGTACATCAAAGTAATTTACCAACAATAGAAGTAAGAAAATATCATGTTCATACAACCCCGAGAGCCTAGCGGGCAAAATGAATGAGAAACGTTTTACAAAAAATGATGTATTGTACAAACATGCTTCCAACTACATATCGAAAAAGGCACAGGACAGAAGTGGGAATGACAGCTATGAAATAACAGTAGCCAAAAATATCTATGATTTAAATAAATTAAATCCATAAGATATATAAAAGCACACAAGCACTAAGCCATTGTTTTTACAGGGAGCTCCACAAAGGAAAGCATTTTAGCTTACAAAAGAGGAACAGACCAAACAAAAACAATACTCGATTTGAGCCCCATACTGCTGAAAGGTGTTCTAGAAAACATATTTGATTCCCCGTTTAATTATGAGGAAGTAAGGGCTCATAAACGTACTGTCCATTTCCATTGTGGTCTAATGGAAATGCTATCAAGGAGAAAAAAAAAACTTGGTTTAAAAGCAGTCCTGGACAGTTCCTTCGGTGCCTCATGACCTCATGGTGTCTTGGACTCCTCTTTCGGCCTAAATAATCAAAAATAAATACATAGTTAGAAGTGACTACAGTCTACTTAGACTCTGCTTAAAAACATGTGAAAACCTGTATAAACTCACTTTGATGTGTCCATTTTCTCCTCCTCTGGCACCTTCTCCTCTTCTTTCACTTCTGCAAGGGTACACATTCAGAGACATCCACATAATAAAACACTCTCTGGATTATGATTATGACACCGTCACAGCATAATGATCTCTGTGTCTTATAATATGGTATGACTGTGCTGCAAATGAGAATGAAAAAATGAGTAGATACCTTCTGTTTCCTCCTCACCTTTCTTCTCCTTTTCTTCTCCCTCTTTGTCTCCTTCAGTTCTGGCTCGTTTGGTCTTCTTATAGCTGGCGGCATTTCTGCGGCCTCCTTCACCTTCATCCTCGGAGTCAGAGAACTCTTCCTCACATGCTATCCTCTTATCATGAGCGCGGACTAAACATCACATGACAGAGTTGAATTAAAACCCACAGGACGACATCTTTATAATCCAGGTGTCAATGTAGACAGACTGCTTTTATTTCAGAGGGTCTTACTTGAGATGCGCTTGTTGGGGTCCTCCTCCTCCTCATCGCCACTGTCCTCCTGTATGGCGTCCTCTGGGATGGCCTGCATCTGTACTCCCGGGGCGTGGGGCAACATACGCAAGTTCTCAAACAAACGCTGCCTGGAACACAAAACAGAGAATGAATACACTCAACACTCAATAAAAATGCGTAAAATGTTTCAAGGCCTTTCAATGAGCTCACTTGATCTTCTCCAGATAGTCATTGGTGTTTTGGTTGGTCATGTTCGAGGGGCTGATGTGAAGCTTGAAGTCTGGGCCAAAGTACTCAAAGTAGTCGTTGTATGGCAGTTCTGTGGAATTCAACAAGGTAGTTTATATCTGAACGTTGGAAGATTTTAAGATCTTTTCTCATAATGTATAATGTCTTCGTATTCAGCGCCAAGTGACAACAGAGACTCACCATTGGGGATGGTGGCATCAAGGGCTACAGCTGTCTCATATGTCCAACAGCGTGCAACATTACGGATAGTGTATCCTCCACCACCCAGCATCAGCAGTGGCAGGTTGAAGCTTTTCATGTACTCCACACACTTGGCGTGACCTGAGCACACAGCAATATGAAATATGTTTAGTCAGAATCAACAATTGCTGACATCCTTTTGTGATGCTTTGACGACAGATGTTGGAACTGACCTTTAATAGTGAGGTTGAAGCAGCCAAGCCTGTCTCCAGACAAAGAATCGGCTCCACACTGCAGAACCACAGCACTGGGCTGGTACATCTCCATCACCTTGGCCATGATCTACACACAGACACACACACACACACCGGAACAACATTCAGTCTCAGATGTTTACAGTCAACGGATTTGGCTACAAGTCAATAAAAAATTAAAGGATTTACTCACAGGTTTGAATATGGCTTCATATGACTCATCATCAATGCCATCTCTCAGTGGGTAATTCACAGCATAATATTTACCCTTCCCAGCACCTATATCCTGCAGGTAACAAGGTCAGCGTCAACTCAAATGTTCCATTATAACTATCACAATGGCTGATGTTTGTTAAATACTGTTAGCGCTTACTCTGAGGTCACCAGTGCCAGGGAAGTACTCTCCATACTTGTGAAATGACACCGTCATGACACGATCTGTGGTGTAGAAGGCCTCCTCCACACCATCACCATGATGGATGTCGATATCTATGTACAGAACTCTCTGATGGTACCTGGACACAAGGGAGAATAGTACTCAACTTCATCATTTGATCATTCACATGGAAGTGCAGTCTACTCTTCAATGCAACTTGTTCAGTATTTGAGCAGCTATGGTTGGGCTTAAACACTTACTTCAGTAACTCAAGAATAGCCAGGACAATGTCATTGACGTAGCAAAACCCAGAGGCCTCTGACTTCTTGGCATGATGCAAGCCTCCGGCCCAGTTGATGGCTATGTCTGTCTGCTGTTTGTTCAGCTTCACAGCACCAGCTGCGGAATTTAGAAGATGCATGAGTTGACAGCCTGTCTTTCCTGATTTTAACAAATTACTGGGGCGATGATGCCTGATTACTGTCTCAGCAGTGGTTATAAACACAGAACTTACCAACAGAGCCCCCCCCTGAGAGCTGGCAGAACTCAAATAAACCATCAAAAACCGGACAGTCCTCCCCCACATTAACTGCAAATGAATCACAGGGAATTATCACAAAGCCCCAAAGTAGGGTTAATGCAAAGGAAAACTATATTCAAACTAAACAAGCTTACATCTCTGCATTTGTTTGCTGTATTCTGACATGTTGTCTGGTCGGATGGAACGGAGGAATTTAATGTAATCGTCACTGTGATACTTGGTCATCTCCTCTCCGCTGGCTTTGTGTGGACGCTGAAAGAAAAAGTGGGTTCAGAAGATTAGATTTATAAAAAATCTGTGATTTAAACTACTTGTAATAGTCTTATGCTTTCACATACATATATCTCCATTTTCCTGTAGAGTCCATAGTTCAGTAACAGGTTGTGTGTCATGCGGATTCGATGGGGTTTCATGGGATGGCCCTGGCCATAGTAATAATTTCCAACATCACCTGAAACATGAGGGGGGAAAATGTCATACATGTTGAATTAAATACATTATTTTGATTCACAAAGCTGCAAAAGTGAATAGAAAGCAGATAGTGGTCAATTATTATAACAGATGGCTATGTTTGTGCAATGAAAGGAGAACCTGAAGCCGAGAAACAATAACAAGGTACATATCAGTCAGTGGTCCCGAACAAGGAGCTCTCACTCAGCCCCATTATTAGCTAGTTAAGCATCAAATCGCCTGTTGTATAAAACTATCTGAACTCCTGACCTCGTAAATGTGCTTCCGTGCAATCAACTCCTTATAACCGGTCGAAATACTGATGGAAGCCTCACGAGACGGTGATCTGAAATCGCATTACGAGCCATTTTAACGTTAGCTCGGTGTTAACGTTAATTACGGTGACAATGAAGTAACGCTCATGTCCGCTTTGTTAGCTTGCTAGCTAGTGACCGCAACTAATTTAGCATAAGTTGCAACGTGGGATGGACGGAGGCTTAAGATATAATATTCGGCAACGCATCTTGAGAAAGAAACAGCACATAATGAAGTTACTGCCGCTTAAGGGGGAAGACTCTGTGGCGCTACGAGAAGATGAGCGGCGGCGCCTGCGATTCAAGCTAGCTAGATTTATGCTAACGTGCCAGGTTAGCAAGAGGTGAAATAAACTAGAGCCTTTGTTGGGGCAACGCGAGCGGTTAAATTGATCGGTGCATCCGTCGCCTTAAAAACGGAACAGTCAATACGTACCATCATAGTAGTAGCAAACTTTTTTCTTTGTTCCTTGTTGAGTAAGCGCCATTTTAGTCTTTTAGCTGGCTTCCACCACACCGCCGGAGACAACAGCGACAAGAGGCGGAGAGTTTGTATCACGTCGGGTTCAGTCAATGAGACGCAGTACCAGCGGAGTTCAACAGGGGGCGACAGAGACAAAGGCTGACCCCGTCTCAACACAGTCAGTGCACAGCGAGAAACACACGAACACACACCATGTACAGTATAATAAAAGCAAATATGATTATGAATTTCAGTTATTTTTTAAAGTATCCATCTAGATTTTTGGTATACTATTTATGGGCTTTTTTATTTTACTTTATTTTATTTTTTTTGTACTTTTTTCCCCCACTGCCATCATACATTGTCCTCTGCTCATCCATCACTGTCTGGTTTGGATCGGCCACCTAACAGGATAGGATCAGACTGCAATGGACAATCAGGTCTGCATTAGGTCTAGTTACCTCATTTTTATTTCTTTTATTTTCTGAAGGGCTGGGGGAGGGGCAGGGGGCAGAGGTTGCATGTGTTCGATTTCTTAGGGTGCGTGTGTGTGTGTGTGGTCATTGTGGATGGCGGGGTTGGTTAGGTGGGACTGATTTTAATCTGTACAGCACTCTGCATTGCACCTTTGTTGGAAAAATGCCATATAAATAAAGATTGATTACAGAGATGATCATCTGACTGGACCTGTGCTCCACTCAGCACCTGTACTGGTTTGGAGACAGTCTGGCGACATCTGTTTTGACCCCACACATCCTGGTCACAAACTGTTTGAACTTCTCACCTCTGGAAGGGGAACCATCCCATAATCACTACCTCATACTGATTCTCACACATGATTACCAAATTTGCACTACACCGTGTCTAGTACTACATCGTCAATCCATGCAACTCATGCACAGTCCTACAAGTTGCACTATTCTCTTCAACTCTTGTATTATACAGCTAGTTTTGCACATAGTACTTATAGTCTAACATATTTCTTCTCTTAAGTCAATTCTTTCATTTATTTTTATTTCACTTAATTTTCCTTAAACCATTGTGTTTTCTTTTTATCTCAACTGTAAGAATATTTGAACAGTGAGCAGAGCTTTATCCAGAGAAAAATTCCTTGCTTGTGTAAACAAACTTGGCCAATAAAGACTGATTCCATATGATTTCCTTCAATTTTGTGTGACCACAGTATTTTGTCATAATTTTTTTAATAGAATAAAAATATGAAATATGAATAAATATGAAAAAATACATGATTCAGGATAATGATTTTTAATTCATAAATGAAAATATTTGTTACACTTTATTCCTGCTGATATCTGAGTGTAATGTCACAATCTACGACCAGTGTGAAACTGTGTTCTGGGAAAGAAATGTTGCATAAGTAATATTCAAATATAAGGTGGAAAAATACGGTTTTGAGTCAAGGAACATCAAACTCCATGATCTTCACTGGATCTGCCACAGTACTTGGGAAAAACCCTGGATTATTGGTTGAATTATTGAATTCTTGTTATGTCTGTGAATGTGCTGACAGCGTCACTCAGAGACAACAATATTCACGTTTGCACCTACTTTAATTCACATTTTGCATATATTCCTAACAATTTATAGTTTATGCTGGGTGAGTTGGGGTCTTCTGGATATATGAACAAACCACCTTTATTAAAAGCACTTTTAATTATGGAGATTATTAAAACATTTATTAGAGGTTTAACACAGCTATGGTGGTCACACAGTATTTACATAAACACAGAGAGCAGTCTGTCATACAACAATGTCAGTTTGGTCGAGCAGCACAGTGATCACTCATCCCTTATTAAACCTAGAGTGATCCAGCTGATACAGGAGTCTTATATCAAGTATTTTGTGTTATCTGCATCAAAGTTCCATGCGTGTTGGTTCCATCAACGAGGCAAACAAAGTTGCAAAAGCAAAATACTCTCATTGGAATTATTTTACTGTAAAAGAAAAAAAAATAGAAAAACACGACTTATACGCTTGAAATAAAATCCTGCAACAGCTTCACAGGCTGTGCTTTTAGTTTGAGTATGAAATGAGTCTTTTATTTTTGCCTCAGTTGGGCTATTCCTGGTACTGTCTCTCTGTAGACGTGAAGAAGTCCTCGAGTACATTCCTCAGGTATTCAAATGTGGGTCTGTTCTCTGGGTTTTCATTCCAGCACATGCACATGACCTCATACAGACCATCGGGGCAGTTCTCTGGCATGGGCATTCTGTAGCCCAGCTCCAGGTGATGGATTACCTCAGGATTAGACATGCCTAGTACACAACACATGAAATGAAGAAGTGTCACTGATAAACACACTGGTACAATATAAACAAAAAAGAATTATTAACACATTAGCACTCAAAAAGACAAGACTTCTAAACTTTTCACAAGAAGTAAAGGAACATTACCAGGATACGGGATACGTCCATATGTGACTATTTCTGTCAACAGGATCCCATATGACCACACATCAGATTTAATGGAAAATGTGCCATAGTTTATCGCTTCTGGGGCAGTCCATTTGATGGGGAACTTTGTACCTATGAATGAAGAACGAAAGGTGAACATGAACACCTGGTGGACAAAAAAGTCTGACTAATCAAGATTGTAGTTTTGTTTTGTTTATATATTTTTTTTAGTTTTATAGTTTTCCATTTTCATCCTCTCAAAACAACACTGCTTTATACTCTGAACTCTACAATAACCAAACACATGTAATAATCAAGACTGTACAGTAACTAAAACCAACACAATAAAAACAATAGGTGTGTGTGTGTGTTCCAGGTTTTTCTACTATTTAAATTTAAATGCCTTTATTATTATTATCATTATACACAGAACTGTGCAATTGAGAGGGGCAACCCTGTGGCGGTGTGTGGTAGATAGATAAAAGAAGTAATTAAAATACAATAGTTAAAATATATATATATATATATAAAAGAATCAAAAGTATGCAAGTATGCATATATGTGTGTGCGTGTGTGTATGTATATATATATTATATATATATATTTCTATATTTCTATATATATATATATATATAAAAGAAATAATCTCAACTAGCCAAGAAACCAAGACACAGTAGGGATTAATATGTATACAGTTTGATCCAGGCTGGACACAGAGGAGGGTATGTTATGGATCTGTCTTCATGGAGGTGTTGTCATTTTGTTATAAATATATTGCTTTGTATATTTCCTTATTTGTTTCTTTACACTAGAACAACTATTTCTACAAGCACATCTGAATTTCATTGTGTATCCTCTGTGTTTACAATGTCAATTGACAATAAAAGGAATCATAAATCATATAATGGAATCAGTGAAAACAATTCATACGATTTGTATTAAACCAGACAGTTAATGTTTTTCTTTTTTTTTACCCTCTCTGGCTGTGTATTCATTGTCCTCAATCAGTCTTGCCAGTCCAAAGTCGGCAATCTTACAAATCAGTTCATGAGACACCAAAATATTCGCAGCCCGCAGATCTCGGTGGATGTAGTTTCTGGCCTCGATGAAGGACATGCCGTCTGCCACCTGCAGAGAGCAGCACACCCTCAGAACTGGCCCACAGTGGGTGTTGAAGCACAACATACAGCACAGGGTTTTCAGCAACTTGTTGGGTACATTTTAGAACTATGCCAATATGGTGTGTGTATGTGTGTGTGTTGGACTGATGAGCAGTCAGGTCAGGGTGTTTTCCACTTCCACAGGTCAGTTCCCTACTCTCTCCCTTTACCCCTGTCCTCCACCCTTGGTACTCCACCCTGGTACAGAGCAGTGCCAGCCGAGCGTCAGTCCTACTTCCTTCAATTAAAAGCTGTTTCAGTCCTGCCATTGCTTCACCTCAGACATGTTTCCAGCCGCCGTGTTTCTGAGAAATCGAATGCTCCAAGTCATTTCCACCTTTACAGGAAAATAACACACCACACCTAATGCTTGAAGAAATTCATGTTTGATATATTTGATTCAAGGAGATTTTTTTTGTTGTTTTTTTTTTAGAATTGGCCCCCCACAATTTCTAAGCAGCGGTGTCATCAGATAAATGTGTCTTTGTGTGCTTTTGAATATCTTGGATTTTGCTGGGTCAGAGGTTCATATTTCAGACTGGAATCTGGCACAGAGGTGTCACTGGCCCGGGGTCTTGTCAGAAGCCTGAGATATACATTGTTTGTGTATTTCATAAACTTGTACCGTGACCATGGCAACGCGTTGAGGAAACTTAACACCTCTCTTTGTCACAATCACTTTGAAAGCTGTGGGGGTAAATCAAAGTTGTTCCAACGTTCTTTAGCTTGCATTTTAGGCATATATTTGTGTTTTATTCCATGTGGCTGCCACTGAATCAGGAATCTGAGGTTAATTTCTTGACAGATCTGCTTCGATTTGAAGCACAAAGCTTAAAGGCAGAGTCTCCACTACTGCGGCAAGAACACGGTCATTAATCAATTACATTTTATGATGGTTAGAGTTTCTCTCACCACAAATGCTATCAGTGCATGACGGCTGGTTTGGAGGCATCTCTCTATGAAATCTGCCCACAAAGCTCCTTATAAAGTCGACTCCTCTGTGGGAAACTCAAAGTCTTCTGAGGAGATCTGCATAGCCAGACTGAAGAATCTTTTGCATTTTGTATACCTCGTACCTTCAGTTTTTATTTTTTCCCCTGTGGTTATATTTTCCATTCCCACATCCACACTACATGTAAGTTGAATTTCTCTTCGAAAAGCATACGTCTACCACTTGAAAAACATCTTAGAAAAAAAGACTGATGCATTAAAACCTAGTTTGCAGCCTGTTTTTTTTTTCTTTTTAAGTTACATGCACTTGAACCGAGATGAATCTACCTGGAAAATAAATAGTTTCAGGTTTTGTCACCATGATCCGGCAGCTTTGTCTGCAACTTTGCCAGTGCTTGCAAAAAAATATTGAGATAAGACGTGTTGATCGCACTTGACGGAAGACACACACCCTGATCTTTTGTAGTTTTCACTCTAAGCCTTGATACAAGAGTTGTACTAAGGAGGATGCTGGCAGAATATAAAGTAAAATAACAAATGAAAGGGAATCAGGGATACAGAGTAAAAAGAAAGAAGAAGTAAGAGCTCGGGTACAAAAGATAAAAAAGAAAAAAGTCGTGTCTTGCCTGAGATGACATGTCTAACAGTGTGTTCATAGACAAACTGCTTCCCTCTGTTGTTTTGAGGTAATCCACCAGGCTGCCTGTAAGAAAAGACATCGTGTTAAAGTACATTAGAACAATTATTAATGTTATCTGGACAGGAAAAGTAATAGCGGCTGAAAAACGAGGATTAATGAGTACGTATTTCCTCTGTTAAAAATACCCATGATTCCCCAAAGACATAAATAGACACTGCTGGACCAGAGGAGCAGCTCAAATCAGGGAACAGCACCGAGTGAGGAAGTACACAGAGCATCAGTCAAGATGATGCATCGTATGCAACAACACACGGCATGTCCTGAGACTCTCTGTTGTGTTTGATTAGTGCAGAACAATACCTCAGCACGCCGGCCAACCGTGTAAAACCAAAGGAAATACTTTAAGAGGAATGACCGTGCCAGGAAAGAGGAGGCATTGGCTCCTCTGCTTTAAGTCCGGAAGACTACTTTTGAAGTCTGAGAGCCGACGTAGGGCTCTTTGTCAAGGTCACAAAGGGAAACTGGAATGACACGCCTGTTATTTTCCATCTTTGTTGTCTTCCATAATAAAAAAAGGGACAGATTGAAAAGACGGGGACTCCGAGCCACCCTTTCTCTTGAAAACAGAAGCTGCAATTGTGTCCCGTCCACACGTGGAAGTCAGACAAAGAGTCAGCCTCACGGACGGCCACTGCTGCTGCTTTACAGGCCGCTCATACAAGACCATACAAAGGCACAGCATTCAGGACAGCTGTAAGGCCGACGCTGCACTAGTCACAGTATCTCTTTATGCATATTTGCGTACTGCATTCTTATTCCAGAGAGGGAAAGAATCACAAACACTCCTACAGGTTAAAATGAAAACCTGGATGAAAACCAGGATGCATTTGAGAGGCCACCTTTCCAACAAACATCTGAACCCATAAATGTCCAATGCTAATTTTGTGTAAATTCCTAAATGAATTTAATATGATATATTAAATATATTATATTTCTATAAATATATAATCATATAATATATGGTATATAATATGTTTAATAATATCTATATTTTACATTTTCAATATGAATTGTCTATTTTCCTGTATTTAATTTCCTATATTGAATGTAGACACTCTTGAAAACTCAGAAAAACCAATGTTTATTATATTAAAACAGAGAAAAATGAAGAAAAAAGTGACTTTTTCAGTAAAGGCTTCAATAACTGAATATAAAAAAAAACAATTGCCGTCATCCACTGTCATTTGTCAAACTGGGTTGTACTGCTGAATCAGTGTTGTAGAAAATTACTATATTTCCATGGTAACCACAGAGCCTCTGAACAACCAAATGGATCATATCTGATGACCATGAACAAATGACAAGCGGCTTTTTACAACAATTATTTACATGTATTGATAGGATTAATGGATCTACAGGTACTGAATCATTATCCTTTTACATCCACAGTTATCAAAGGAGGTAAAAGACGAAGACTGTTCCAAGACATGGAACAAGCAATTACTGTCATGTTTGTTTACGGCCATATAATTTGCCAATATTTTTTTAACTGTACAGGAGGCTTTGCATGAGTCTGCGTCGAGATACGTGTGTGTAACTCAGACACTGGAACGCAGCCAGGCATCATCAGGGGTGTCGCTGAACAATAACCTGGTGAATCACCCTCTCCTATTTTAACACCCCTCCACTCAGACTGGCCAGGACACTTCCTCTCTGTGAGTAAACACAGGAGGCCTGTCTCAGTGGGGCCCGGAGAGCAAGTGAAAGTTCATGTTTGCGTTGAAACATTTTAGCACAGTGCGGCGAATAAACCAGGATCACGTGGAGAAGCTGAAAATTAACCAATCAGAAGACCGAGCAAGTTGGTCAGTGGGGGCTCACGAGGATGTGTTTGTGATGAATACAGTGTGTAATTGAATAGATTTTATCTCCTAGTTTATCAAATGTAAATAAATAGGAGGGCAGGTGTGATGAAAGGTGTTCACTCAATTCAACAGCGTCACTGAAGTGGGAAACCAATGAGTCACGAAAAGGGGTGAAGAGCACGGATCCAGTGTGTGTGTGTGTGTGTGTGTGTGCGTAGGTGTGTGGGTTTGGTAACAGATCGGCATGTTTGATCCTGAAGGTCTATGACACAGTGCTGATTATAAAATACTGCCTTTGTGTTACCTTCAGGCACAACGCTTACTTCACCTTACGACACTGTCTTTTGTGAGTAAGATGGGAGATTAAGGAAGTCTGATTCGTTTCTTTCATTTCAGACGGGTAAGGACATGTCATCGTCGACTGAAATTAAACAAGCCCGTGTGACCCATTTTTATTTTTGCTTTGATCGTGTACGTGCAGATAGCTCCTGTTAAACTTATTAGTGAAAAGCCGCTCCGTACCATTTTCCATGTATTCTGTCACAATACAGATGGGCTCCTGGCTGACCACAGCGAAGAGACGGACCAGGCGAGGATGCTGCAGGTTCTTCATCATGTTGGCCTCTGCCAGGAAGTCTTCCACTGACATCGTACCGATCTTCAGGTTCTTGATGGCCACCTTTCGATCATTGTTGTAGACTCCTGAAAACACACACCCACTGTAAGATTAACCAAGTCCGCCTTATGTACACGTGAAGGCATCACGTGTCACATAATGATTGAAGACGGCTTTAATCTCAACTCGAGTTCCAAATAAACAGCTTCACATGACCCTCGCTCGAGCAGGATCTCGTTACAGCTCTGAACACTCCCATGTATCCTTCCAAGCCAACTCGCAAACCAACCAGTTCTGTAATAAAGATCATGTACTGTGCGTGAAGGACATAGTGCTCGGAACAGATTACACTGCCGTGCAATGAATTCAGCCATTTGTTACCACGCCATGGGATTTTTCTCACTGTCAAGGACTTTATCGTACATCTTCTATTAAGTAACATGAATAAACATGTCACGGCAACAGCCCTCCCATTTCCGAGCCAATGTTTGGATGAGGATAGAGAAGCAAGCACAGCGCCCAATGCCACATGCCACATGCAGATAGATGTTGTATATAGAAAGTAGCTGAGGAATGAGGATAAGTCCCCTGGTTGGCACTGTTTGGATCAAGGGTGGTTTGTTTGGCATGTTGAATGATGTTGGCAGATGAGGATGGAAAATAGAGGGTAAAGTACAACTCCCATCTCCTTCATCTGAATAATAAGGGGTTCTGCCACAGATTACTGATGTATACAAAATATTATGGCCCCTTGTTGTTTCATTACCTCATAATCACAGTAAATGTTCATGCATGTATTGTTCAGAGACAAATAATCCCACCCACCACTTGACAGAAAAGGTGGACTCATAGCCTGATTGATGTCACACAACAATGTTAATGCCTCTCATCATTCTCTGCTTAACCGGCTCATGCAAGCCTACAATTAAGACCGCGTTAGCACAGCGCTTTTGATTTTGTGCAGTGCTCTGCAAAATCCGTGGCCTTCCCAGCATCCAAAAAAGCCAAGTCCACAATTAGATTAAACACCAACTAAATGTGATGCATCAGAGTACAGATGACAGCATTCAGGATGTACGCTGTATGCGTTCAGTGCTTCTTGCTATCTCTAGACGTGTACTATTTGTCTCGTCTGAGCTTCAATCTCTCTCCACACTCACCCATCCAGACTTCTCCAAATTGGCCAGCCCCAAGCCTGCGCTCCATCTTCAGAGACTCACGTGGAATCTCCCACTCATCCTGCCACCAGGGTTTCTGTGGCATTCTGGACTGGCACGCCTTCACCAGTTTTGTACACAAACCGTCTGCGTCGCCTGAACAACAGAGATAACGTTGTGTGAAAACAAATTTCCACTGATGCTGTTGGTGCAATGAATCCTTATCAAAGCCATTCGTACGCAAGTGATGCTGGACCAGCTCCTTCAGGGAGTTAAAGGATATTTTGGCGGTGATGTAGAAACCCCCATTGTCCATCTTGCGTATCCTGTAGTGCTTGACACCCTCTCCTGTGTTGTGGTCCAAGTCTCTCACTGATAATGAGTATGAACCTGAAATAATGAAGAGGCACAATTGTGTGACATTGAGCATATTTATATTAAATATTTGAAGAAAAAAAATTAAAGGTAAATTCAAACACAATGTGTACTTCAGCATTATTACTAAAGGCAGTGGTGGAATGTAAGAACATATACTCAGGACTGTATTTATGTACTCTTTTACATCTTTGTACCAAATATATTGTACTTTTACTCCACTACAGATACTTTTTTACCCTGATATGCTGTTGTCCAAAAGGTTATAATGAAATATTTTTTTTACTTATTCTCATATGATTTATTCTATAGATAGATAGAAAATTACATACATACTTAAATACATAGATACACACACATGCATACGTACATACATACATGCATATATATACATTTAAAATTTTCAGCAAAACATCCATGATGCCTGCATGACGTCATTTTGTAATTCCCCATGTGTTTCGTAATATTAAATTTAAGCTCGAATAGTTCCAGGGAAATTCAAGGGTAATGCTTAGTAACACAGTGAGAAACTCAAATGCTGATCAGGTGAGCGTGTGTGTCATAATGCTACAGGATGAAGCTCACCTGGGGTTGTCTCGCTTTCTCGGATCAGGAAGGATCCCTGCGTGTTCCCAGGAGCGAGCAGGAGCCTCATGGCATCATTTCTAGAAATGTTCTTAAAGAACCACCTGCAGCACAAACACACAGTAAGCCTCACATTGCGAGCTCACCACTTCCCTTCTCTCAGGGGCACGGCGTGCTTTTATGAGACGGTGTTGAGGTTGAGTGACATGATGATGAGAGCGGTATCATCATGTTTCCTGTATGACATACGGTTCTGTCTCCACTGTGTTCATCGCAACAAAGTTGTATGGGATGTAGCCGCTCTGGCCTGTGGTGAGAGACTCTGCCAAATACCACTCTGGATCATCCCTGCAGTCAGAAGAGGCAACAATAACATCATAAGGGAGTTCACATATCTGTAGAGCCTTGAAGCAGTCTAGAGTGTTAGTGGCATCAATGATACTATCCAAGAGTGGTTTCATCAGCCCCCACTGGCGAGTGTTTGTCAGCTGTGTGAGGGAGTAATGCTTAGTAGGTGGGGAACATCTTGTCTTACATATCATCTATTGACAGATGGGAGAACAGAGACTCACTGCAGGCTTTTTACTCTCTGTTACACCGTGTAAATGTTTGATGTGTGGCGCAGTAATGTTTGGTACCAAGATCAAATTCAGTCGTTATAAATACACTCTGAATGACTTCACGGGAACATGAAAAAATGTAAATGAATCAGCTATGTTAGGGTTGAATTTCTCACTCCCATATACAGTTACCTTATAAACTGATATTAAATAGCACAAAGATAAAAAAATATATATATATTTTTTTCCCTTGTTAACATAGTGTTTAATAATTGCTGGTCTGTAAGTCATACATATGTATATACTGTATTTTTTCATGTTTGGATATGTAATTATGGTTGTAAACCACCAAGTGTGGTTTTGAAGTTCACAGGGTCGATTTGAAGAATTAAAATTTTGCTTTTATGCAAACTTTAGAGACGAGACAGACAAAAAACATCTAACAAAGGCCTCAGCAGTAAAACAACGAGGAATGCTGGGAGTGCCTGGCTTTTAGATTCTGGCATATGGGACAACAACTCTGAGTCCTGTCTCTTATTTTTAGTGTCGTTTTACTGACACTAAACATACAGTAGTTGACACATATATACGCAGGTTTCACCCTGTGGTCTGACACACTGAAAAATAAGTTTCACTCGCTGTTGGAGAAACAACCAGAGTGCAAAACTACAAAAATACATGATCTGTTTATCAGTGGCTTACTTGTTGAGGATTTTGAGTTTTTCTCCCTTCTCAAAGCCCAGATCACCGTCATGGTTGGGCTCATAGCTGTATATGGCCATCACAAGGTTGTCTGCACAAGGAACAAAGGAAATCAGAAACAAAGAGTCAAATTATACACATTATACCCAATAACAGACAAGAATAGCATATGTTTTTTGGATTTCAGCCCCATGTCTTCACGCCAATTAATAAATTACTCCAGCGTCTTCTCAAAATAATCAAATCCTTATCTGCTTTTGTAAAACATGCTCAACCGAATGTAAGATTTATGCTGATCTCAGGGTACATACATTTATTTCTATAGAAATTCACCACGGCCTGACCCAGATTTACAAAAACATACATTATCTTAACCATAAAAGTGTATTTCACAGGATGAAGACACGAAGCTGCGGAACACGCATGTCACCTAAGTCATGTCTGACATCTAATCATCATTTTGTAGGGTAAAATATAATCTGACTATAACCATAACAATTTAAATAAAATATAGTGTATAATATGTCACATATTTTATAACCACAGTAAGCCTTTATGTGTAATCTTCTCAACATTATATTAGAACCAAGGGAAGAACAAAATCAACAAATACTGAGGAAATAATTTGCCTTCTATGTAACTACACACATAAAATGACAATATCTCACAGTTATGTAAGCCCTCAAGCTTTATCTGGGCCATAAATACAAGCAGAATGTTCATGTCCTTGTTTCTAAAAATGCATTTCCAATGAGACATGCAGACATGTGACACAAGGCATTGTGACGCCCTGCATGTCGTATATCTCATGTCTTAAACACAATCAACACGTTGAATAAAAATCTAAAGACATTACTATAAACAAGCAATGCGGAAATGAAAAATTATAGACATAATATAATATAAAATATCACAATGGAACTGGAAAATATATGAAAAAATACCTTCATAATTTAAAACAGTTAGTAAATTGAAAATGAAAGTGCTCATCAGAGAAACAAAACTAAACTTAAATTTAAATAGAACTAAAGGAAGCTTTAACATTCAATCATACTTAAAGAGTAGTAAGTATAGTAACTTAAAGAATAATTCAACATCAAATATTGTCCTGTTTTTACGGATTGATGAATATCATGGTATATATTTTCTGTCTCCTGTCAAATTTACATACCAACACTCCCACC
>JAPTHA010000016.1:9612338-9624408 GCA_029814585.1 Gymnapogon annona | reverse complement strand
ACTTTCAACCCAGACTTATATTTGAATCGAAATAAATGTACGGGGCACATACTATGTGGTGTTTTATTTTATGATTTGTGCGAAGTTTAAAGAAAACAAACACACACACGCACACACACACACACACACACACACACACACACACATACTCACACAAATGAAGTTTGTGTGGTTACCTGACAGAGGAGACATCGGAGGTGTATTCTGTGATGACTGTGTGATCAGCTGACCTGTGTACTGATGAGAGGACACAGGAAGAGACATGAACATACACATGCTAACAGCACATATGGCAATCACTGTACAAGCTGTTTGCTGGTGTGTGTGTGTGTGTGTTTTGCGACCAGACTCTGCGTCTCGTGGTATTGTAGCACACACAGGTTTGTTTTGTCCTTTCCATCTAATCGGCTGGAAAATCTAGGGAGACCAATAACACTGAGGGAGTAATTACTCTGCCATTTAATTTCACACACAAAAGCCAACTTCCCTCACAGTTATGTAAGTCAGCACACATTTCTGGAGTCTAAAAACACAAGCAGTTCAGGAGTCCTTCACCACCTTCTCTTCAAAGTTCACACCTTCTCACTGGTGTTGCACTCATCATAAGATGACCTAAAATTGGCCAATCGACCACAAGAACCAAATATATTCTCTGTAAGGCCACTTACACCCACATTTACAAAGAAAACATCATCCACGTGAGGCCTATAAGATAAATGAATAAATTTACCCTTTCCTTTTTAACCCTCAAAGACCCCTTACTTTTGTGTCAGATCCCCAAATGGCATGTTCTTTCAGGAATGATTTAATTTAATTTAAATATTAATATTTTCCTATATTTAATATGCTGACCATGTTGATGTTCCTTAAAGCTCAGATTATTAACGTTAAACGTTATTATATCAGAAACACATAAAACAATGAAAAAAATGACTTTTTCAGGCAAATCTATCATTAACTGAACATAGACCATATGTCTCCATCCACTGTCACTGGTTCAACTCTATGGGTTTTTACGGGTGAATCAATGTTGTAGAAGATTAATGTTTCCATGGTAACTACCGAGCCTCTGATCGTCCAAATGGGTTAAATTTGACGACCATGAAAAGATGAATAACTGTATTTTACACCAATTATTGACATGGATTGATAAGATTAATGGATCAACATGTATTAAAGAGTTGAGATCAGTCGGTGGTTTTGATCAGTGATGAATGTTTTCTGGGTTAACGCGGACATGGACACTCACTGTATTAGATGACTGGGGAGCGATCGGACAGTTGCAGTGTTCACAGAACTCATCCAGGTTTTCCATCCACTCGTCATTTGAATAGTCCGAACTGCTGTTACAGCCCATTGTCTCTGCAGTCAGAAAGTTCTGGTTATTTATTTATATATTTATTTTTAATCATTCTGTCAGTGTTTCGAAAAAATCTTTAATGCACAATCTTGCCCATGAACTTGGAAAAAGTTAGCTTTTCTTTTTTATTCTTTTTTATACACATCAGTGATCACCTTTGACCAGATGCAAGAACCGGTTAGACTTTATCCCTGCGCAATACTTTGCACCGTCACAGACATTTCGTGAGAAGAGGAAAAAATGTTTTATTCCTACTTTATGAGCAACATACGAAAACGTAAAAATTAACACTGCATGTAAAATTTTTCCAAAAGGAGCAAGGGGTGTCCTCTTGTCAGAAATGTTTCTTAATCTAATTCAACATATTTAATTTCATTAATGCTAAGTTGAATGACCGAGTCAAACACAGTTGTTTTGGATTTAAATGAGTAAAAAGCATGAAAAATGTCTCTCAAAGGCAGTTTTTATTATGATTGTTATTAGACCTTTATTAATAATAGTAATAATAATAAATAACCTTGGAGAGACATTATCATTACTAGACCCTCATTAATCATAATAATAAAAATAACAACCTTCGAGATACATTTTTCATGCTTTTTACTCATTAAATCTAAAACAGACGGATTGTGATATAGGCCTTTGACTCAAAATGGCGGCAGAGTAGTGAACGTTTCACACCTTCGAAAGCTATTATTTCCGGGCCTCTTTGAGCACAGTAAACATCATGTACTTCTTAGTATTGTAATTAAGAACACGTGTCGGGTTTTAATGCTTTGGTCTTAGTGAGACTTAATGACCTGAGTTTAATTCAGGAGCCACAGTGAATGGGAGACCCGATAAAAATGTACAAATGCTGATCCTGTTTAATCCAGCGCCTGCACGTGCTTTGTATTGTGGTTTATTTACACTGGTGCAAATGTACAATCATGGCTTTCTCAGGCTCACTGGGTTCCCATTGGACCACTCATGTATCAGGGTCAGTGGGCTAATCACAGCGGCCGCCTGTCCCAAAGGCCCAGAGCCGTGAGAAAAATCTGAGGTGATCTGACCCGGTGGTAACAAACCTCCACTGTATTACAGACATCGCACAACAAATCACAGGAGGATTATCAGTTTACCAAGTTTTTTCTCTTTTTTTCCACCTTTTTTTCCCTTTCTAATCGTTTTCAGCACTCCTACGCATACACTTAGAACTCAAGAGTCACATAAACAAAGTCAGCGTTTTCCATTGAAGGTCTTCCCTTTTCTTTTTTGGGATCTGCAGCTGAAACCCTCAATAAACAAACACTGTGATGACAAACAAAGTGGAAGAAAGTAATGTCCGTTCTAATACATGAGGTTTAAAGCAGGCTATCATCTCAGAAGTGGATGAGAACCATGAATGAAGAAACAATATCAACAAGGGGAATAAATAAATTAAGAATCCATAACAGCCCACTGTCAAAGAATACTGAGAGTTCTTATGTAGTTGCTTTTACCGACATCAACTCCCATATTTAGACACTACTACTTTATCACACGTATGAGTGTACAGCACACATGATTTCTAAAAATTCTCTTGACTTTGTTGTAAAAATGATTTTGCTGCATTTTTCTTTTTCTTAATCATTTCAGTGTCTGAAGGTGTGTTAACTTTCATCTCCTTGAAACAATGAAGGAGAAGAAATCATATCTCTACATATGTCAGAACTAAATGTGGAATTTCACTATCCAGAATACACTATATCACAAAAATATAGCGACAAAAGTGTGAAGTCATGGTCCAAACTCTTCTGGTTTATTTAGAGTGTTTGGAAAAGTCATAGAGATATTTTACTGTCCTTCAAAGCCACATGTCTTTCTGTTCTTTTCTGATAGAATCACAAGTTTGATACTCACCTCTTAAAATATGTAACGTCTTCGCCTTAAGCACCCAGTAATATCAGATCTGTTCCGCCATAGACTTCATAGAAAAAAAAATAAATAAATTAAAAAGGAAAATTGTAATTTTTTCAAAGACTCAATGAGTTTTCATATGTGGAGCTTGGGTGTGAAGATGTCATCATCCGCTTCTCTTATAACTCATTGCCACGAGTGTTGATATGCATCCGCACACAAAAACATGCACTCTGGAGGTGTAGAGGTGAGCGACCCAGTGTGTTTCCTGTCGTTGAAAGGTTGAGGGTTGCTCTAGAGGCTTCTAACAGGTGCTTGCCATGCAGCTGTGTGTTAGTTAGCTGGGGGAACGTTACTGTCTCCATGATAAGGGGGTCAGGACCGCGCCTTTCCCAACGTGGAAGACCTGAATGTTCCAATACAGTTGAAAAGATGAGAATATGCATGGAGAAGTGTGTGTGTGTGTGTCTTTTTTTATTTTGTGTGTTCCATCTGTATGTCACTGATGTTTAAGAGAAGGTGCTGTTTAGGTTTGACATCAGTGTGTGGCTGTGATTCAGTGTGTGTGTAGAAAGACTCCAAAACCAGAATCAGAGAGCAGGCCACGTGCTCATGTACTGTAAAGCAAAGGTCATCAAAGTAATCAAATCAGTGGGATTATTTAGAATTTAATATAAATGAAACCATATTTGGGCTTTCTAGTGGTTACAGGCTTCGGGTCAGTGTATCAACTACCTTTTTTTTTTAGTCCAACGTGTGTGTGGTTACTATCTGTTCTGTTTGTGGTCAGCGGACACTTTAAAAATAGACTTTGGCCTCGGTTTTCACAACCGAGAAAGATGACAAAACCAAAAAAGTCTGGATGGATGTCTCTCTCTAACCAGATGTTAGCTCGTCCAGGGTCAAATCCGCTGGCCTCACATTCAAACCCTGAGAAAGAGACACGAATCAATGTGTCTCTCTGACTGCTAACGTGCACAAAAGCCCACACTGCAGCGTTTTTCTACCTTTCAGACATATCTGCTGTGGACCACATGTCATCTCTTGTGGTGAAAGACTGCTGCAACAGAGCATGCACTGACAGGAAGTCAGTCCAAACATTACAGGAAGCGCACAGACATACGTGCTGACACTGTCACAGCGTAGAATCAGTCTCACTCGCTGTGTGTAACCACCTAAGTGCACTCTTTTTTGGGGTTTAAGTATGTAACTGAGAGACTCCGGAGGAGGAGAGCTCATATTATGTGACGGTTTCACTTTTGTATTAGATTCATAGTGACATGTACACTCAAGTGAATAAAAATAAGATGATGCAAAATGATTATGTGCACATTTAGCGTCTCCGTTCATGAAAGGGTGAGGTAATCAGACACGGGTTTCACCTTTATGTGAATAAGAGGTGCGTCACTCGGCAGGAGAGTCTTTCTTTAAGTAGGTTCATTTTATTGTGTTGTGGGGTGGGAAGGGAATTCTTATTTTCCCCATTCAGCTCTGCGACCAAATGTGGTTGGAAATCATATTCTGTTACGCAGAATCAAAGTGCGATGCTATCAATATGTAAACAGTTTTCCAACCCTCTTACTGCCGTGTGTAGATGCAGGTGTTGACTGCTCCATATATGACTGAGGCCTTTGATGGCACATGCACGCAGCATTTAACCTAACACGCTATGACTTATTCGATCCATTCTGTGACATATACTTATATGCTCTTTAATGCAATGGAATGGATGTGATGTAACGACCTATTGTTTATTTACTCAGACCATTCACTTGTGACTGGTCATGTGACGGTGAAGTTGTATGAAATGGGGGGCAAAGGTCAAGAGAGAATCTGCAGGACAGGCCGAAGGGTCAGAGGGTAGCGGCACTTTTTTTTTTTTTTTCTGTAAACGCTCTCACCATAGAATGAGCCCTCAAGGTACCTTCTGTACATTTTTCATGCCACAGATATTTTCATGTTCCTTTCACTATTGAGGTCTAATGGCTCGTGGGTAAGTAAAGTTCACCAGTTGATGATCATTTCTGGAGTCCTAGCTGTGCTCTCATTTCTCACAGTGACCGCATCTGTCAGTGCATATTGGGTTTCTTGTTCAACTAATTATGTCCAACAATGTCTGCTTCTGCGCATCCCTCTGGGGCCCCATTCATATGTTTGGATATTACACTGGGAAGGAAAGAAGAGGCTATTATACAGGGTGGCTTCAAGAGTAAGGATGGATGATGGTATGGATCTGAGTGAGTGGCGATATTAACCTCTGATACGCAGTAGGAGACTGACAGACTGACTGGACAGTGGATGCTGAGTTATACACTAATGCAATATAATGTACAAATGGAACTTAGCACTTGGTTTTACTGTAAATAAATGAAAACCTTGTAATTATGAGCATTAATAGGGTATTATGATAGTATTTTACTGGTCTGACCCACCTGAGATTGAATTGGTCTGAAATTTTTGTTACTATCTTCAGTGTCATTTTAGCATTGCGCAGATTCATCCCAAGGGACAGACTGGACCCTTTGGTGGATTTGGCCCCCGGACTCCAACTCTTTAATGCTGTGTGTTAGATATTCAAGAAAAACATTGCACTATAGAACTACAGTATATATAGAGTATATATTTTTAATTGGTGACATAGTTGAAAACTCAACAATATTAATGACAACACAATCTTTTGTAAAAAAAAAAAGTATTTATTTTTACAGGAAATGAAAATAAAACCAACGTCATCTCCCATGGTCTCTTTTTCATAACATCAGTCTAAAATATATCTCTGTTCTAAATTGCTTGGATAGCAACATAATACACTTGGTCAACGTCCAGCCATATATAGTGTGTAATATGTGCACAGCGGTATCTGAACACAGCAGTGGTAAGCATCACACTTGATGCACAGTCTCCTGGGTCCTGTCACAGCGGTGTTGAGGCAATGAAGATATTTTTGGTGTGTGAAGGAGAGGGTGTAAAAATGCTGGAGAGTGACCTCCCACTTAATGTCCATGAAGAATAATACCCCTGTGGAGATTTCTACAGCTATAGGAGAGAAAATATTCCTTAAATACACTTTTTTTTTAAACTGCACTCACGTTTTCTTTCTCACTCTCAGTCTTGGCAGATATGAAACTGCCTCTCAACACCAATAGACCCAGAAAACACACTCAACATAATGCCCGTTGTGTGAAGCTCAGTCTGGCTTTTTTGTTTGTTTTTGTTTTTCTTCATCTGTACATTAAAGTCTCTGCAGAACACACACTGGCTGAAAACATCAGATGTCTTTCAGCGTGAAGGTGTGTCAGAGTCACGAGTATCTGCTGGTTCTGGTTTGCAACACCCTGTGAGTGTCAACAAGGCTGCACGTTAAAGAATATTTTTTCACACTCGTGCTACCCGTTACCCAGCAGCCACAGTGATGTGAAAACATCCCACCGGGAGGAAATGACCCTTATAATACCACGCTACTCAAAACGGAGGAGGAGAAGGGAAGTTCCTTGATGTTACACTATTAACACAGCGAGAAACGTCTGGAGTTGATGTTCATCTTGGTGAGGCCCAAGTGTTTCAGGGGGGTGGACAGGGCGAAGGCGGCCTTCATAGGGATGTCACACAGCAGATCCGACTCCTCTCCGGCCTCCTCCAGCTCATACGAGGCGTCATCCAGCATCTCCTTGTGACGGTCACACACTTGCTCCACCTTCAGCCGGTGGATCTCCCCCCGGAGACGGATGAGCTGACAGGCCAGACGGTTGTCCTGCAGCTGCATCTCCCTCTGAGGACGGAGCCGTGGTGGGAGGAAGTGGGAGGACGAGCACAGGGAGAAAATCAGCCGGACATGAAAATCATATGTACAGGCATGACAAGGTTCAGGCACTTGTGTGTTTATCTGAATTTCTATCTTCTCAGTAAAGGAATCTCCACGCATACGGGTCTGCGGCTTAAGAATGTGACAAGACAGGCCTCGTATTGTCTCACACTGTTTGTTTAAGCTACACAACTTCATGAAGTCAGTCATGCAACTTTTCTAATTGAGGTCAGGCGTTCATGCGGAACACATCATGACACCTGAAGAACTGACTATCAACCGACAATGCTGTCATGGGTTGATTAAAAGTCTGTTTGAGCCTTCACACGGGGAACTTTGGACCTTTTCTATTGTTTTTTTTTTAACTTGAGAGAATGACAAGACTTAAACAGTGAGACATTTCAAACTTTAATCAAGAATGCAGTAGACCAGTCAAAGTCACTCACCAGCTCTTTCCTCAGAAACTCCAAGGCATCGTCAATGGTATCAAAGCCACAGATGTTTCGTACAACGAGCTCTGAGTTCTCGTTCCTCAAAAGCGCGGGCATGGAGACGACTTGTCCCCCGCTGTCCTTCCACGGTCTGCTCTGAACCCTCTCCTGCCACTCCAGATAGGATGGTCTGCGAGTCTGTAACTTCAGCTTCTCCGTCAGAGCTTTGACACTGTCCAAGTCCTCCGTGTCCCCCCCCGACGACTCACTTCCAAACTCTTTCAAATCCATGGACGCAGTTTGGACCAGACTTGGTACTGGGTCGCGCGGTGTGCTCTGTGGATTGGCAGCAACAGGTCCATGCCTCCTTTATAGGGAGAAGAGGAGCAGGGACTGCCCAGCCCACGCAGGACGGAGAGGCTGGACGACTCTGGAGGCGTTTTTTGTATCAAGAAGCCTCTGCATTCAAGACCTTAGATCAATGTTTGGATTGGATTTGGATCAAGCGTCATGTGCATCATGCGTCAAGGGAATAAAGTAAACTTTGGTTTTCTGGAGTTCCGTTGTTTATGTTGTGTGCACGCACTCTATTATAATTATTAAACGACATTTTACATTAAATTAGATTAGATATACCTTTATTTGTCCCACTCGGGGAAATGTGAAATTAGATCATTTCATACAATTATATAGTTATTCTTCACTTTTCTCTGCAGAAGACTGAATGTTAGAGGGATATTTACTGCATTTATGACTGCAGTAACGAATGAATGATCTATTTTTAACCTTAATATATACTTAATTACATGCTTTGTCTTTATCAATGTTTAGGCTGTTGCTCGTAAACGAGCCATAAGAGGCTAAACCTTATTTAATGCTGATTATGATCATTTGCACCTAAGGTCATGTCTGTACAATAGCACGCAGAACAATATGAACGTACGAGGTATGTCCAATATCCGGATTGACCACATGCATTTAATCTAGTGAATATATTACAAAATCTATGGTCCATTCTGTCATACAAAAATTGAATGGCGCGTATATCCAGCTAACAACATTATAAATGTGCCCCCCCCCCAATTTAACAATAAGAAGAACAATAATCCAATAGCCTCATATAAAATCACTTTTCCACTATTAGCATTTAATTATTTCCGACAGTTTTGTAAATTTTGTTTTACTGCGCAGATGATAGTTTCTGCTACGTCAGTGCCCCCTGCATTAATTACCACAACCTCAAATAAAGTAAAAAAACGTTCATGACCAAGACTAGTTCTTTTCGCTTGGGTATAGAGCCCTCTAGTGGCGGTTTGTGTAAACAGCAGCCCCAGTCCTCTGCACCCCCACAATGTGCATGTACAAACTTTGAGCAGCAACAGGCCCGTGTGTGACACATCTCTCTGGGTGAGTGCTGCTGTGTCTCAGGAAACGTGCACTTCCGTCTTTTGTCGCCTCAAATAACACATTTTATTTTGAGCAATCTGGTTTCTCAGAGAAGGTTGAGCTCCATTAGCACCTGGTTGCGTTCACACTGAATTGGATGTAGAAGGGGGGCTATTTATAGGCTCATTATCGTTTGGCAAACAGTGCGACCCAGCCTGCCTTCTGTGCAGAGGAGGAACCTTTGCTTTCGTTTTCTGTCTTGGAAAATTAAGAGGCGTGGAGGTGATTTATATGTTCTTGAGGACCGGACTACTTCTATACACTCTACGTCCAGGAGCAGGGGTTTCTTGATTGCCTTTGTATTTTCTTTCTTTTTCTTCTTCTGTTTTTTTGGTTAATAGGAAGTGATGGAGTTTTCCGAGCACATTAAGACCGCCAATGTGGAGGATGTTGTCCTCCGCCAGCCGCTGCACCCACCGAGCAGAGGCACCCTGTGCATCACCGGACACCACCTGCTCTTCTCGGACAGAGAGGAGAACAGCTCCCGGCAGCTCCTCCTGCTGCTCAGGAACATAGATGCCATTGAGAAAAGGTGAAGGGAAGGCGAGATTAATGTGAAAACTTAGGGGGTGATAACGCAACCGAAAATGAATCTTGACTGACGTTTACGTTATAATAATCTGGGAGACTGGGTGTAGTTGTAACATGGTGTGGGGTGGAGGGGGTGGTGCGTGTGTGTGTGTGTGTGTGTGGGGGGGGGATTATAGAAGCAGGATAAGGCATGAAACATTGTTTTACGCAATGACGTTACAGGGGGGAAATATGTTGATGAATGGAAGCACACTTTCCAAGATATCTTGTTTAATTTTATATACAGTTTGAATTCTATAAATAATACCACAATGATAAATAGTGACTGTCATCCGTGATCAGTGAGGGGGTCTTTTACAGGAGTAAAAACCATCCTTCTTACACACAAGCCTGACTTTAAATCTATACACAGACACATCCGATCAAGTACTCTGCTGGCCATAAATTTGGAATTAAATATTTTTCCTCATCTCGTCAAGCCATTGTGACATTGTGTTTTATTCTGTGAAAGAGACTTAGTATGTTAATCATTATACCTGGTCGAAGGTGGCAACTAATGTGTACAAATAAGAACAAAAAAGAGGAACGTGTTTAGAAACAAATTCCAACTTTATGGGGTAACAGTCTACAAATACTGATAATAGTATTTGTTTTTTTTTCTTACAGTGGTACATTGTAGGGCAGAAAAAGAATAATGTTTTTCTTAAATATTTGATATGGCTGTGGTTTCTGATATTATTGGAACTGGTGTATTCTCCAAATATAAGATAATTTTTTTTCTTCTGAGAACCTCCACCAAAATTCACATCACCATCACTTCTATTTTTTAAGTATAAATTAAAATGATAATTTGCTATGCCTTTGTGCTTAAACCTCTTTTTGGGATGTTTTGCACCATGTGCCTTTTCCTTCACTTGTTTGTACATATCCAAATGAATGTTCCAACCCTAGTGGAGTAGGATGTAACAAAGGAACACTAAGTATTTCAGTGTGACTCATAAAGTCCTTGATATTTTTGCAAAGATTTTAAATAGACGTGATTTGTAGTACACAAATATTAGTATTTTAGGTTTACGTTTACTCGACTGCCTGAATGTATAGTTTATGTATACTTGATAGTAGGTTTTTTTATTAGAGTGATTGTACATATTTTGCTATATATCTTCATGTGTGCATTCTACGGTGAAGTTTTTAACTCTCATTATACTTTGTGTAATGACAACAAATGCTTTCTATTCTATTCTATTTTTGCATGAAAAAGTAAGTTCTATTGAGCTGCAGGTGTCAAAGCAAAAACATTTACAACCATACCCAGTCTCCCTCTCTTTGAACACTTCAACTGTCAGTTTTTCTCATACACTTGATATGTTTGGGTACTTACTTGCATGTTTATCCGAGTTATGGATCTGATAGGTCTATGTGGTCATGTTCAAACAAACAATCGCATGAATCCAAAATGACTAATCTACTTCACCTCTGTCTCCTCTCCTCCCCCAGTCTGTAATTGATATCTAATTCTGTTATTCCTCACATCTTTTGAACTAGTGTGGAAAACCTTTTGGGCTATCCTAGCCTGTTCTCTAATGCAGACTACAGTAAAAGGTTGGATATCATCTGTGCTGCAGTGTCTTGCTACACTATGTGCGGTCCGTGTTGACCACAGAGCTCAGCAAAAGGAAATTTGCTCATTGTTTTCACAAGACTCGAGCGACTATCTCCACTTTTGAAGCATATTTCATGTGCCGCTTGCTATTAACAGCTTTTTAAAATAATAATTAACATCGATGCTTAAGCATTGCTCACAAAAATAATTTTTTTTTTTTAAAAAAACAGTGCAGGGCTGCGCATTTCTTTGACTTTAAAAGCAAGCTGCTTCCCATGATCAGGACTCCACCCAGCTGACCTTCTCTCACTGCTGCCAGTACAACTTTCTGCACCGCTAGAAAACATTCAAGGGAAGGGGGAAGTGTTTTATGTAGGTTTCATAGTGACGTGTGTGTATTTGTAGGATATCGGGGTCCTCGGGAACGATCACAGTTAAGTGCAAGGACCTGCGTGTGCTCCAGCTGGATATCCCAGGAATGGAGCAGTGTCTGAACATTGCACACTCAATTGAGGTACAAAATGAAAGAGTGTCCTGCTGAGCCCTGATGCAGAGCGTACACCATTCAGGAAATGCTCTGTTTATGTGTCATTTCTCTGATAGGAGCCTCTGTCTTCATTCTCTTTAGACCCTGTCCTGTCTGAATGATGTGTCGGAGATGTATCCTTTCTTCTACAGACCCTCTGAGATCTGCTCACAAGACCAGTGGGGGCTGTCGTCCCCTGAAAAATACTACAGTGAAAATAAGGAGCTGGTAAGCGACGCACGAAAACTGTTGACAGGCAGAAATGTGCTTGTGTCTGTGCTCTCTCACATGCATAAAAAACACGACTGAGGTGGCAACCTTTCCCAACAGTGATCCAGCAGCCGCATGACAGGAAAATGGTAGGGAAGCTGAGCGCAGAGGTCATGATTCTGTAAAGCCACAGGATATCCCTCTCGTTTTTTTTGTGTCTTTTTCCATTACTTCAGACTGCATGCAGCTTGATTTGTGGTTAATGTACACACGTCCTCCTCTG
>JAPTHA010000016.1:9593460-9612238 GCA_029814585.1 Gymnapogon annona | reverse complement strand
TTTTTTTTGTGTCTTTTTCCATTACTTCAGACTGCATGCAGCTTGATTTGTGGTTAATGTACACACGTCCTCCTCTGGTGATGAAGGGTGATGGACCCTGAAACCACCATAGTAACATGTTTTAAAGGCACAACTTTCCCACAATGTGTGATGTTTCTGCACATTTCATCATTTCAGTCCAGTGACAGTTCCAGGGATGCTGTGCTGCTCTGAAAACTACCCTAAAGAGCAATTCAGTTTCAATACGGTATATTTTAATTGCATAATTTAGGCCAATTGTCAGTACCATTTTGGCAAAAGGATGAATACAATGTGAACATGTACAAAATGAAAAGGTCAGCAAGTGCAATGTGCAGAGGAAGATGGGCCCGCCCATGTGTCAGCCGTTTCCTATGATTTTGGTTGCATTTAACACAAGTCTTTGCATACAGAGTTAGTGACAGCAGGTTTTCCACTGCACTCTTTGTAAAAGCACCCATCTATCACTGTTAAAGTACTCTATTTTAAGTAAAAGGCCTGCATGAAACTTCCTTGTAAAATAAAAGTGTCTTAGTTTTTAAATTAAAGGTGTGTGGTCCCTGTGACTTATATAGCAATATATCTGTATATGTGTGGTTTATTGATGTTGAGGCATCAGTTTTGTTCCTTTGCCATGTTACCATCACAGCTACTAGACATAGAGGTTGTTGAACTCACTCCATTTTTTACACAGGGCCCTATGATGAATCTGAAAGGTCATCACATGATAAATGAGAAAAGGGGAATGAACTGAGAAGTCCTGATACTCAAGTCAGTTTTCAGTTTAGGAATCTGAGTTCATCTTTGTTGTTTGGTGAAATACTGGTTCTCCTCCATCGTCCATAGGCATTCACCATAATATGTCAACTAGTCAATTTAAATCACTCGTAGGTGGTGTGTCAGACCAGTTTTGACCTGGTGGTACCTCTGGCGTGTACTCCATCTTCATACTATGGCAGCTGGAATGGTTGGCTTTTGCACTCCCCAGCCCTTCCATGTATAGGAAATTCAGAAAATGAATGAAATATTATATTTGAAGTGAAACCAAGTCCTAAGTTTGGAGGGGAAAACTCACTACTGATATAAACTTTACAAATCACCAAATTAATCTTAAAAAAAAGTATTTTAAAAGCATTTTGCTATTCGCTGTATAACATCCTGATCCTCAGTACCTTTGTGTGTGAGAGAAAATGTGGTTAAAGTATCAAGTTGCAGGAAATGTTCAATTAAAAGTACAAGTACCTCAAATTGCACACAGCTACAGTATATATGTGCATATCAACTCGTTTACAGTCCAACACTGAGGTTCTATGATTTATTCATTTGAAGGTTAATCATTTCCAAACATTGGCCGCCTGGTGGCATTTCATATTTTATTCATTTTTTGCTGTGATTGGTTTTATTAAATTGGCTCTCCTCTGTTTACAGCATAAACGTTGGAGACTGAGCACTGTGAACAGAGAGTTTTCAGTGTGTCCGTCCTATCCTCCAGCCGTCATTGTCCCCAAGGACATAGATGATGACACACTGAAGAAAGTGGCTAAATTCAGACAGTCCGGACGTTTCCCTGTCCTCTGCTACTACCATCGTAAAAATGGCACGGTGAGCCGTTGCAGTATGTGTAGTTCCACTAACATCAGAGTGTCAAACTCATCGTAGTTCTGGGGCATAAACAGCCTTGTTTGACTTCAAATGGGGCAAAACAATAAAATTATTGTGTACCATTCTATAAAGGATGTCTGTGACTCTGAAGATAAAGCGGGTCGCCCAATAACTGAAGGGTTGATGGTTCGATTCCCACTCTGACCTGATCATGTGCTGATGTGTCCTTGGGCAAGACACTTCACCCACAATGTTTGGTGGTGGTCAGATGGTGTAGCCCTGCTTCCATCAGCCTTGGCCAACCCAGGTTTACACCAGAGTGTGAATGTGAGAGTGAATGGATAATGGATCATTTGATGTATGTGCTTTGAGTTCTGTGGAAGAAAAGCGCTATGTAAATTTAATCCATTATTACTAAATAATGACGGTGGTTTCCAGCTGTTTCTTTTTGTTTTAGTGCAGAAAAGGACAATTTGTCCCAGTCTGTACTGACCTTTGACACACTAATCAGCAATATGAATATCACTTTGGGGAAAAAGCGTCCACTCAATACATAAATTTATCAGACCTAATATTAAAATGATATACTGTAGTATGGAATTTGCAGTTGTCGTTATTTATAGTTAATTCTGTTCCTATTTTACTGGTCCAAACCAACTTATGATCAAACGGAGCTAAAATGAGCTTGACACCCTTGACAGTTAATACCTTAAATGTGATTTTTGCAAGTTCATCCCAGGAGATATGAGCCTGTGGTGGACCTGCTTTGGCCCACGTACCGCATGTATGACCACGCTGCAACTAACTGATCCACTTTTCAGGTAATCATGCGCAGCGGTCAACCTTTGACAGGAGCCAATCGGAAGCGCTGCAAAGAAGATGAACTCCTCCTGCAGGCAGTAATCGAGGATTCAGACAAAGGTTACATTATCGACACCCGCTCCAGCCAGCAGGTGCAGCAGGCTCGGATGACGGGCGGAGGGTTTGAGTCCAAGTCAAGCTACAGTTGTTGGAAGAGACTGCACCGGCAGATGGAAAAGTATGTGAAAGGGAGCAATAAAAAATGAATGATAGATTATTTAGTATTTAAGTTAATGGTCTACCCCACATAATGATCCTATTTTGCTGTGCGTGCTTTTTTGCACATGCATATGTATCCATGTAATTGTGTACAGGGGTAAAGCACTCCAGGAGAGTCTAATCAAACTGGTGGAAGCATGTGGGGACGAGTCCCAAAATATGGACCGGTGGCTCAGTAAACTTGAGAATTCAAAGTGGCTCTCTCATGTCCAAGCTGCTCTGTCAACGGCTGGACTGCTGGCGGAGTGTGTGGAGAGGTAGGTACGACGATCTAATATGCGAGGCATAAATGCGTGCAGAAATATTTTCACCACGCCATCTGCTGTGGTCCGGCTTCCCTCCTGCTCCATCATCACTCATTTACCCATATAGTATTTATGATGTAGTTCCATACGTGGTAGAGGTTTCTATTATTTGTACTAACAGCTGAAGTAGTGTATCCACTGTTAAAACTATGGACATTTGTTCTAGTTAGTGGTAATTTTCCTAACTCTATCTGTTCTACTTTCTAATAATTGTAGTTTTCAATTATGCATCAGTGTGTTTCCTCCTTACCTCCCCCCTCCAGTCTTCTCTCTAATCTGTTCATTTACCCATTAACCCCAACTGGCCAAGGCAGTGATCAAATGTTTGTTCATGGAGGATTCTGTTGGGTGTCCGTAAATTAACTTGAGATTGAGGTTTCGAGCATATGTAACATACCACGAGATACAGTAGATTTTCTGATTTGGCACTTGTCTAAAAAATAAAAAATCTATAAAACAGACATGGTAAAACACAGAATTAGTTAAAAGTGAAAATAAAACCTGAATATGTAATGACATTGTTTTGACACAAAACACACACATACACACACATATATATATGAATGAATGATATATATATATCCACCACAGCTCAAGATTTTATCTAAGCAGGAAATTCAAGTACTAGTTATCTGCAATGATAGTGGCAGGAGACATTTAGCTGTTGCGACACTTCATTTTTAAAGAACCTGCTTGATTATGAGGTGGTTTATATCTGATAACATGAAGACAAATAGCTGAGGATTACAGCGGCTTGTCTGTTGGTTTTCTGACTAGGGATGGTCATTCAGTTCTGGTTCATGGCTCTGAAGGAACAGACTGCACTTTGCTGGTCAGTACTCTGGCTCAGGTCATCATGGACCCGCGCTGCCGTACACTAGAGGGCTTTCTGGCTTTACTGGAGAGAGAATGGGTGCAGGTGAGTGTGTGTAAGTATGGAAAGAGTTGTCAGTACACTATGGAGATGTTTTATATCCCCTCATATCATCTTTCTAAGCATATTGACAGACTTTGCAAATGCTTGGTGTGATGTTTTTTAAGGCTTAATACTTCATCTGTTTTGTGAATTGAAATGTCTCAATGGAAGGCAAATGTTTAAAAGCATATTTCCTTTTCCACTAGGGATATATTGTGCTACTAAAACTAGCATCTCTGACACATGGTTTAACTAAAGCTTTTGCTAAATAGAATATTGCTTTGCAGGTTCCTGACAGAAAAACACTCACGCGTTCAACAAATGTCACTTCTCTTTGTTTCGCCCCTGGTCATTCTCCATGTTTCCTGTGGGGAGAGGCTTTGACAATTCAGAGGACACAAATAAGAATGCAGTCTGACAGAAATAGCAAGTCAGGCAGTTTCTTTTCTCTCTTACACACAAACACTGTCAAAGGGTATTTTATGTAACAGATAGATGGATAACCATGTACCCTCCATAATAATAATAATAGTCTCTTCAGTGATTTATTCAATTGTGTTATTGCATTTTGGATGAAACTTTGCTGAATAGGAGTAATATTATAAGTGCACACTAGCACTAGCTTTAGAGATGAAACAACAAATACCTTACCTAGTGTAGGACTAGAGTTCAAACCACCACAATCAGTGTGTTCTTTTTTTCTTTTCAGGCTGGACACCCATTCCAGCAGCGCTATGCCCGCTCGGCCTACTCCCATGCTCGTCTCCAGCAGGAGTCCCCGGTATTCCTACTGCTGCTGGATTGCGTTTGGCAGCTCTGGAGGCAGTTCCCCCTGGCGTTGGGTTTTTCTGAGGCGCTGCTACTGAGGTTGGCGACTGAGGCCTACTTCTCCAACTATGGCACCTTCCTCTGTAACAACGAACAGGAGAGGTCAGTCAGCCGTCCTACTGGAGATAGCAAACTGAAGTTGGCAGACGGACACACTTTTTATTTTTAGGATGTTATTTTCTCTTCCGTCTGTCCCCTCTTCCTCAGGCGCACTCTTGGAATCAAAGAGAAGACCTACTGTTTATTTCATTCGCTACTGAAGGCCACAGAGAAGGAACACTACACCAACCCTCTGTATGAGCCCACGGATCTGGCAATCTGGCCCTCAGTCCATCCCCAGTCCCTGCAGCTGTGGAGAGGTGAGCAGGGGTTGACCGGTTTTGATCATGTGGTTCATCTCAGCAGTTATTCCCACATTTCTGACTCAAGCCCATGTCTATCCAAAGGTTTTTTTCTAAGGTGGACTCCACAGACTCGTCATCTGGAGGAAGCTCAGGAAGAAATACGGAATATGGTCATTGAGTGGGGGAAGCTGGCACTTAGCTGATGATTAAGTGGAGAAAATGGGGTTTTAAGGAGAAATGAGATCAGTGTGTTATTGTTCCTCGCGTCTTTTAACAGTACACTGTTTTGAATGTACACATTTTTTTTACATTCATAAAATTTGATGTGAAAATAACTACTTACCATTGTGGTGAATGTAATTATAAGCTATTGATGTCTGTATTTTTATTGACTGCCTGAAACGCTGTTAGTGTGCTTTATTTCCTTTGGTTTTAGTCTATTTTTGGCACAGGTAGAAATGAATCATGGGTTTTACTGCACATGTTCACTCATAAATACTACCAACGGCTGCTTGCTGTAGAACTGACACCCCCCCCCAGTACTGTTAAGCTCAGCTAAACACTCCTCACAATACAAATCCCTATGTACAGCATGTTTGCACACATGGAGCTTTGCAAGCTGGAGACTGTAGTTCTGCTTAGTCAAAAGCCACAAACTCTGGTGACTACACAAGGTGGAGGAGAACATCTTTTTTCATTGTCCAGCATGACTGTCCACGTCTCCTTATTTATCCAGTGGTTACTGGATGAAATGACACAGTGACCAATCGGATGGTAATCCTTTAATTTTAACTCTTAAACACCTCACTATCATATGAAATCCTATTTTATAATTAAGTGACTCATTTTACGTTCAGTAAGTTGCATCTGGAGTTGGACCTGTCTGGGAGTTTGGATTTTGTCCTCACACAGGTAATATATATATATAGAAACTTGTTGAGTGTGTGATCACGCAGATGTACCAACTGCTTTATGGATATTGGTGTGATCTCTTCTAAGGACTGTGACTAGACATGCAACCAGGATTCCGTGCTTGTGTGCCCGCCTTAATGAGCCAGCCGACGCTCGGCCTGCTTTGCCGGAGTTTTGTCAGTAAGGTGCGGAACATGCCAGTCCGAAGCTTCAGCTGTTTGCCCAGGCAGATGAGCAGATGGGACAGCAGGGATGCCTGCAGCTCCGTCCCTCCTCAAGAAAACCCCCGTGTCCTCATCACAGGTGACCCGTCTTTCTTTCTTTCTGTCATCACCACAAAATACTGTAACTGCCAAGTAAAAGGTCTGTTCAGGAGGTGGACTTTCTATACACTCTACAGCTATCAAAACAAAATTTTTGACAGACGTTTAGTGCGTTGCTATGAGTTTCAAGTTTGTTTATGTCTGTGTTATTGCATCAGTGACAGACATATGCTGTCATTCTTTTCGAGTTGTTTTCTCTGCATAATATCACCAGGGTCCCGTTTTCATTCATCACAATAGGCTGCGTGCAGACAGCACTGGGAGCATAAAAGAGCCAATGACTGAGTGTGGGAAGAATAATAGCCTGTTGTCATTTATTTGTCTTAGGATAAAAAGCTTTTTTTCCAGCTACAGAATGGTGCACCTTTTTTTTATTTTTTATTATGGACTCTTAACTTGTTTTCTGAATATTTATTGTTTAATTCTGTGGTTGTGTGCAGGTGGTCTTGGGCAGTTAGGTGTGGGGCTTGCAGAGATGCTGAGGTGAGACATTTGAAAATCCTTGAGAACTTACATTTAACCAAACTGTCAAATATTAAACTCTTATATCTGTATTGATGTTTAGGAAGCAGTATGGAACAAACAATGTGATTCTGTCAGACATTAAGAAGCCTCCCTCAAATGTTTATAGCAGCGGTATGCAAGTTTTGCCTTTCTTACACAATAAACATTCCTTACTTTTTTTCTTTTTGGAGATTTTCCTCATTTCTCTTTTATTTACCTTTAGGTCCATTTGTATACGCTGATGTGTTGGACTACAAACACCTTAGAGAACTCATTATAAACAACAATATCACTTGGCTGGTGCACTACAGTGCTCTACTTAGCGCAGTGGGAGAAGCTAATGTGGCTTTGGCACGCAAGATCAACATTACAGGTCTGCACAATGGTACAAATCACTTATATGAAACATGTTTTTAACATTTGCATCAGTGGCTTCTTTGTGACCCTCTCAGGCCTTCATAATGTGCTGGACTTGGCACTGGAGCACTGCCTTCGTCTCTTTGTACCCAGCACCATCGGAGCATTCGGTCCTTCCTCTCCTCGTGACCCAGCTCCTGATCTCTGCGTCCAAAGACCTCGAACCATCTACGGAGTTTCCAAAGTGCATGGAGAACTGATGGGAGAGGTGGACTGACCTTGAAAGGTGTACACACATACAGTCATCATCTGTGAATCTCTGTCTCAATCCTATTTGCTTCTTTTTTTGTTAGTACCTCCATCATAAATATGGTGTGGACTTCCGCTGCCTACGTTACCCAGGGGTGATATCAGTCAACACACCACCCGGAGGAGGAACAACAGGTACAGCTTCAACTCTGCATGTACTCCGTCTGCTTATAGAATGATGAAAGTCATGGATCTCCTCCGTGTTTTTACAGATTACGCAGTTCAAATATTCCACGACGCTCTTAGCACCGGTCACCATGTGTGCTACCTGCGTCCCGACACTCGCCTTCCCATGATGCACATCTCTGACTGCCACCGTGCCACTGTAGAGTTCATGCAGGTCCCAGAATGCCAACTGTCCTTACGTACATACAACATTGCAGCTATGAGCTTCACTCCTCAAGAGTTGGCCCAGGAAATACGCAAGCATCTGCCTCACCTCAAGGTCACCTACAGTCCAGATTCTGTTCGCCAGACCATTGGTACGATTCAAATGACTATATATGACTATGGCTGTTATACTGTACTGTACAAATCAACAGGGTTTGTCTATTTAAATGTCAGATGTGTCAGAGCAGAGGTACACCACTGCTCCATTTGTGTCTAACCCTGGGAGGATTGATCAGTGTTTTTCTCCTTTTGGAATAATTTATAGCTCTGATAGTACTGTCTTTAACCAAAATGGATGTCACAGAAGGACTGCTCTTTTTTCACTTTGCAGCAGACAGCTGGCCAGTGCGATTTGATGACTCCAACGCCAGAAGAGACTGGGGATGGGCACCAGCTTTTGGACTGGAAGAGCTGGTGACAGACATGCTACGCTCCATTCGAGAAAAGAGAACTGACGAGGGTTTGCCAGTCAGATAAGAAAACCATTTTCACAAAAACTGACCAGTGCCTTGCCCTTTTTCATATTGAATTTACAAAGAATACACTGTCATCACGAGTTATCAACAAGTAACCTCTGTTACGCTGGAAAATGGCAATAGGAGAGAGACTTTTAAACTAATCTTCACCTGGATCAGTCATCAGTCAAACACATGTACATTGATACGTCAATCTCACACATTCTGTTGCACATTCATTTCTTTTTTAGGGAACCACGCAGTGTAAAACATTATCTTCATTTGTTGTTATTGTTTTAATGCCATCAACATCCTTTTACAGACAGATATGTTGCTTCAGATGGAACAGCATAGTATTTTCTTCTAAGCCTCCGATTTTCAAGTATTATGTTTATTGCATCCATGGAACCGCTGTAGTGTCTGTTAGTTACATGTCTGTTACGGTGTCTCATCAAATATGAACCACTTGCACATTGAGAGAGTATTCACCTGCTCTACTCTTTGGTTCCAGAATCACCAGGAATGACTGGCTTAGATTTCTCCAGACTATAATCATCAAGTATTCTGATGGAATTTTACAACCGGATCAATCACAAAATTATGTATCTACTCAATATAATTTTATTACCCAAAATCACTGTGTACAGCTTTATTTCTCTTGCTGTAGCATCTGATATATTACTTTATTTTAGCAGTGTGAGTTTAATCAAAATTAGAGAATAACAAAAAAACCAAGGCCTTAATAACATTTGCCTATTAGTTTGCAATCAGGGTATACAAATGCTGTGAACTTTGAATTTAACCTTGATACATAAAACTTTATTTACTAGCAGCTATTGTATATTGCACAATGCAACATGCTCTTCATGAACGATGTGGAGTAATTTGTTGACCATGAGGATATTAATCATCATGGTAATAATAATACGCTTATTTATGGTGAAAAGAAATGAAGTTAATATCATTTTCGGGCACTTTTGCTTTGGCAATTTATGCCTTCCACTCATGAGAGAAAATAAATTCTGCACTTATTACTGTGCTATTTGCTACTTTTCAGCACTTGATTCATTGTGAGAAAACATGGCAGCTTGCTTTGCATTGGTAAAATAAACTAATGAACAGCATAATGAGCAATGTAATTTCTTTCTGTACCCCACCTCCACCACTTTCACTCATGAGCAGACAGACAGAAAGAAAGATGGAGATAGATGGAGTGATAGATAGAAATTCACCTTGTACACATTTGTGGTATTTTACAATAAACGATCGCCATCTGTACAGTTGTGTTTGCATTATGTGTTTGCAAAATGTGTTTGCATTATTTCTGTCTACTATCTGCCTACCTTCGCCACATGGGGATATATTTTGATGGCTACTGCCAAAGCACACACGTTAAAATAGCCTTCACCTCTATTAATTACAGTATATGCTCGCTGCATCCTTTAGGGGCGCACCGCTCATTCGGCTCGACCATCAGTGGACGCACTGTATGTCGCACTCAGCCTCTCTGTATGCGCCAATACCACCGCCATCTTGATACGGGGTAGCGCTCCTTTTAAATGAATGAATGTCACTCAGACCTGCTACCGAGCTTATAAACTCCCAAAACATTACCGCCGTTATATAAGCCCCTGAATAAACCAAATATTGCATAGAAATTGAAATTAAACAGCCTCCTATATGTTTGGATAATAAACTATAAGATAACTATTTGCAGAGAATTGCAGATAATGAACAACACCCAGTGTATTTCCAGGCAGGTAAAGTCCTTTTTTTAAATTTATGTCAAAGATGAAGATCCACTTGCATCCTTTTTTTTGGTGGAAGGAAGTATTGACAGTGTATGTCCATACACAGGCGTCTTGTGTGGATTTATAGAGATCTATAGACTTTGAAACTGTACACACTACATTTTCCCAGCAAGGATATGTAATATCAAAGATGAACATCCATCAAAACCCATCAACAGCCTCTTTGTATACGTTTAGAAAAAGAACTATAGATAGGTACATACACAAAAACATCTTGAAAAAGTTTGTAGAGAACTATGGTCAATTAATTAACTAATTGATTGGTAAGGCACCGGCCTGGTGTATAGGGGACCCGAGTTCGATTCCCCAAACGAGTGTCCAGTGGGTTGTGTCAGGAAGGGCGTCCGACGTAAAAACTCCTGCCAAATCAAATATGCAAGCCGAAAGGATTCATCATCGTCGTCATTTATACAATATATACAGTTGGCAGGACAAACTCTGTGCTAACCTATTACATAGTTTGTTCAATTCCTTATTTACACATTGCATTTTCAACATAAAGTAAACTCTTGTGACAAATACAAGAAAAACGTAAATACAAGTTTGGCATTTGGAACGAACCTCGCTTCTCTAATATGTCCAATTCTCTAATTTGTCTAGTTTCGCCCATTCGACGTTCATTCAAAATGAGCTTTACCCCGTCCCAATATGGCGGCTCCATTGACGCACTCGTTCCCATTGATCGCCGTTACCAACGCGATATCTCGTGTTTTTCGGTGCGACTCGACTCGCAGGATTTCACCGGAGCCACACGTCTCTCTTAAACAGCGCCTGCAACAATCACATTTCTCCGATAATGGACGCGGGATTCTTCCGCGTAAGCTCTTAAATGTGTTTTGTCATGTCTAGGGGGGTTTCCATTTAGTAACACAATGCGATATTACTTGTTTTGAGGGTACATTTTTGCAAATGCATTTAGATTTATGACGAACCAGTTGGAAACGGTTCGGCCACGACTCCGACTATCAACTGATGAGTCCCGAGTTTTGGTGGCGATATTCCTCATGTTTTGTTCATTTTTGTTGGCCGTAGCTCTTAACCAACTTAGTTTTGTTTGAGCTCTTTCTGCTAAACGGTGGGCTCTGTACATAGCATCTCAAATTTGTCGTATATTTACTGGTAGACACACATGCAGAAAAAAAGACGAGCTAACTTAGCTAGGTAGCCATTGCTAGTTCGTTAGCCTTAGCAAAAGATGGCGCCCGGGCGGTGTTTCGTTTCTGTGTCTGAGCTAGTCACGACCATTACACGCCAACATTAATGTTAGAATGGTGTTGAAAATAATGACGATTTAAAATTTTAGTAAAATATATATGCCAGTGCAATTACTGGCATGGTTAAAATTAGCCAACGAACTGTGGCTAATATTAACCTGACATTATCGGTTTCCTTGGCAGGATTAAACGGCTAACCGTTGCTCATTAGTATTGCTGTCGTATCTGAGTCACTTTGACGGTTCAAAATGATGGTACCGTCATGGAACATGTTGGAATAGAATTATTAGATCTAATGGTGTAGTTTGTGTTTAGTAACACATGCGTGTTGACGTTTGTTGTTACTACACGAGCTAGTAGTAGCGTGTTGCTTCGGTAACGCTGCGCTCCTCGCACGTTGTCCGCAACTTTTAAATGTTGCCTGTTCCAAGCGGCGTCTGTACAATTTCCTTTTTTTCATTGTAGGGCACAAGTGCGGAGCAAGACAACCGCTTCAGCAACAAGCAGAAGAAACTACTGAAACAACTGAAATTTGCAGAATGTTTGGACAAGAAGGTATGCTATTATTAACTTGAATGCTATTATACTTGGTGGACTTAATAGTGTTCCGACTCATCCGGATTTTGGTGACTTGTTTGACTCTCAGGTGGACATGACCAAGGTGAACCTGGAAGTCATCAAACCCTGGATTACCCAACGAGTGACGGAGATTCTTGGATTTGAAGATGACGTCGTCATAGAGTTCATATTTAACCAACTTGAGGAGAAGGTAATGTCTTTAACTTTTGACTATTGTTTTCATATGTGCAAACTGCTATACAATACAGGGCATTGTTTATTGCGTAAGACGGTGAATAAGAAAGTAATGCACACCCTAGTCAAATTGAATTTGAAGGTTAAAGTAGCAGTGGGTGTAAAACTGATTTTTTAAAAAATGACATAGCCATGTTTTGCTGTTATTTGACAACCTGCCTTTATTCAGCAGTCTTCTAATGATGATGTGATTTATGATTTAAAAGGCCTGAACCAATATGGATGTTATACCTTGCATCAGAAGTATAGCACCAACACCTAATTAGCTCTCTCCTGAGCCCAAAGTCACTGAGTCCAACTCTCCCTTCATGATGCAGTGTGTGGTTTGAGGTGAGTTGTATACAGGGATCACCAGTATCATGTCAGTGAAAGACACACCTGATCAGTGATAGAAATGATATTCTTCGTAGATAGCAACAGTGTATCAGGTCCAGATCCCTTAAGTGTAGCATGAATAATAGGTTTAAAACAGGATAGATTTTAGATCTTATCATAGCTCTTAGTAAAAAGTAATTAATCTGTATAATTAAAGAGTGACTGAGAGCAATAGAACACCAAGCTTTAAACCATAATTTCTCCTCAGGGAGAGATTTGTTGCACTTCTGTCAAGTTTTGTCTGCTGTGCCTAACCATATGTAACAGCGATATATCATGAACATGCTGTAGCTGTCTACTTATTTTAGAAAGTTGAGTTTCAGCCTCTGCATGTCAGTAAATGCAAGATTTTGCTGCTTGTGCCATTGCTGTTTTGTCTGGTTATATAGGCAGCAGACTTTTTTCAGCAGTAGGAAATTATGCTTTTCAGCTTGGTTTTAAGTTGAATTACTACAGTAGTAGCCATATTTTTTAAATTAAAATTCCTTGCTGTAAGTACAGCTGTAATGTTAGCCCCATAGATGTTATGGATATTATTTTTAAAGACTGAATTGTGCATGTTCCTTAGGGCCACAGGGCACTTTATTTAACAAGATTATTACATCCAAGGTTTTCTTTCTTTTTAATATACTCCGCAACCTGATATATGAAGCCTCTTGGAATTTCTGGGTAATGTGCAAATTACACAGCCAAGGTTTGGATGTAGGAAAATGTTACATTAAGAACTGTAATTCTCTTGATGTTGAAGGCCATTATATATGATACCAGAATTAGACATTAAATTTATACTGTGATTCACATTTTAATATCTTGACAGCTTTTTCTATGCTTACTGTAGCTTTTGAGGGAAGGGTTGTTAAAGCTAAATGTAAAGTTGTATTTGCATAATGACAAGAAAAGGTAATTTAATTGAGATTACGGTATCTCATAATAATTCAATCACTTGTTGAAATAAAACTCTTTTCTTGTGTAACTGTGTACTCATTATTGCTTGTTCGTCTCTTGCAATTTAGATAAATGATATAACATTAAGCTCAAGGTGGTTGAGTCTCAAGCAGTAGGGAGGCGGAAGCAAGCCAAGGGAGCTCCGTGCCCACTGATCCCACGGGACTCACTGAAGACACCGGAACTGTACATACAGTGTTGGGTTTAACGCACTCTGTATTGTGGATATTTGTTTACCTCCTGAAGTGTAGACTCTGGGGAGACTGGATAAGAATGGGTGGGCAGGAAATGTAAACTAGTGGGGTTATCGTCAAGGAATTCAAATGCTGGAAAACATTGAATTAGAGATTTGATGATTGTACTTCTGGGGGGTAGTCAGAAATAAGCAGATAAGCAGTATTGCATGCATTTTTTTAGTGCTAGATATGTCTCCCTTCTGCTAGCTCGCATTCTCAATTTCATGAGTATGTGAGTAAAGTAAAAAAAAAGTCACATTTATTTTTTATAGGTTATTAATTCCTATATTTTGAACCAGGTATGTTAAATATTCTAGTCAGTGTCTAATTTTTGAGTATGCTTAACTACAGTATATAGTCATAGCTAAGTGAGGACTAGAAGGTAGGTAGTCCCATTTGAGGGACCCTACCTCCCCTAGGTATTCTGTCTGCAATTATTTCAACGAGACTACTGTCTTTTCTCTTCCCCCCTTCGTGTGTGTGTTGCAGCACCCAGACAGCAAGATGATGCAGATCAACCTGACAGGCTTCCTGAATGGTAAGAATGCCCGGGAGTTCATGAAGGATCTTTGGCCCCTGCTGCTGAGTGCCCAGGAGAACATTGCTGGTATCCCATCTGCTTTTCTTGAACAAAAGAAAGAGGAAATCAAACAAAGACAGGTGAGATTCAAGCACAAGCCAGAACAAGACACCTCGTGAATAAAAATTACGCCAAATGAACTCTGGATGGTAGCCAGCAAATGAACTTTTGTAAGATGGTCTATATGAACAAAATTTTGTCTCTATTACTAAAGTGGCTCCATTTGATTGACTTATAATACTCATTGAGAAGCTGAAATGATAGTTCTTCCTCTAGGGGTCCGAGAAATCCAGCCACATCTGTCCTTGTTCACAAAGAACAATAAGGCAGTATTCATGTCTAAACCATGATTTTTCTGAAACTACATTTCGGAGATATAATTAGGTCTTAGGATAAAAAAATGTAGGCTTTATTTACAACTGGAGCTAAACTGAGAATACATTATTTTTCGTTACATGAACTGCATATCTATGAGACAGTAAAGTAGTACATGAAATTTGCGGTAATTGTAATCAAGTTACGTTTTTGTCAATTTTTAATGTCACACATACCTGAAAGTACTGTTGATATGCTACTCCAGCTTAGAGAAAATGTTACCATGGCCGCAGATAAAGATATCTGATAGTCATGACTGATACTGATGCGATTGTTTTATGTCCTGCAGATTGAACAGGAGAAGCTGGCCTCTCTGAAGAAAGTGGATGAGGATAAAAAGGAAAAGGACAGAGACCGGGCTCAATCTAAGAGCCCAAGGAGGTAAATCTTGCGATGAGTGTAGGGTGCTGGATGTCTTTATTTTCCTCATGCTGTCCAAGCTTATGCCGTTTTTATTCTGTTTTTGAATAGACGGAAGACAAGATCCCCATCACCTCGACGAAGGTCACCTGTAAAGCGGAAACGTAGCCCCTCACGTTCTCCAAGGCGCAAACCTAGTCCTGTTGGTGCCAGTTCACCCCCACCACCTCTGATGCAGATTCCCACAAAACCTTTGGAGCAGCTTGTGGAGCCGGACACATTGGGAAGAGGCGTGCCAGACACAGTCATCCAAGAAGCCTCTTCCACATGGTTAGTTTTGTTGGTTTGCATCTGTAAGAGTGATTTAGTAACATCCATGGTTAATGGGTAGATGATTTAAATGAAAGTCCTCCAATTTCATTTAGTAGGGGTCTGCACCAAAAGCAACTACTTTGCAACATAAGTATTAATTGTAATAGTATATTTTCCTATACTTTTTAATTTTGCTAACTTGTTTATAATGTCTATTACAGTGATACAGCAGTAGAGGTGGTGAAGGCAGACTCAGTAAGTGAAGTTAAAGAGGCCTCTGCAGAAAAGACTCACAAAAAAGAAGACAGACCTAAATCTCGGGAAAGGGAGAAGGACAGCAGGAGGGAAAGACCTCCACATCATTCTCATTCCCGCTCTCGCAGGCGTCGCTCCCGTTCAAGGTGATTTCTAACTGCTTTCCCAACTATTATGTTTTTTTTCCCTCTCACAACTCTTTGTAAATTATTTTAACGATATGTGTTAGGGTGTGGAAATGGCTGAGTTTCATGATCATATCTCTGTATAGTCCATATTTTTCACTTTAAACTGTTTCCTGTACTCTTTAGGTCTTACTCCCCTCGTAGAAGGCAGAGTCCCAGGAGGAGAGTGTCTCCTCGTCGTAGAAGCCCTCCTCGACGTGGGGCCACCAGCTCCAGACACAGACATAGACGTTCCCCTGTGCGCAGGTTAGTGACGTGACAGGCATTTTTGAGAAGTTCGGGGCTTATGAATGACTCATCCATAGTTAATGGTGCTCTTGAAGGGAGTGAATTGCACGTCTGCCAATGTTGAATTACTTTTCAAGGTGTTATATGTGTGTCCTACAGGAGGCGCTCTCGTTCTGCTTCATCATCTGGCAGCAGTTCTTCGGGTTCCCGCTCGCCGAAAAAAGCAATGAAAAGAATATCAAGCACACCACCCCGAAAACAGGTTCATCATGGTGACACTTCCATCAGCCCTGCAGGAAAAGACAGACGGTCACCATCTCCAAGGGCCAGAAGGGGCAGGGGCTCTGCTTCTCCACCCAGATCATCTGGTAAGATCTTCACTGTACAGCCCAGAGGTGGGCAAACCTGGCTCTCGAGGGCTGGTGCATGTTTTATATGTGATGGAAGAGGGAAACATCTAAAACATGCATGTCACCCACCCTCAAGGACCAGAGCTGCCCACCACATAAGTCAATGGTTACGTATCTGTGAATGATCTGTGAGAGATGTATAAATGTTATTTAAGCAGACATTCTTATGGTTAAATAACTCTAATGAATAACTGCTGTAATAAAGGTTGTAATGAGTTCCTTTGTATTTATTAGCTATACGATGATTTGACTTTTTTTTGTTTTTAAAATTGTTACCTTTTTTTTTTCAGGATTGAAGCGAATACAAGGAGGCAGGAGTGATTCTCCATCTGATAATGCTAAACCCAGACCTTCTGAGGGGTCTGAATCAGGTCAGTGTTTGTCTTTTTTCCAAGAACCGCTGTTGTCTTCCACCTCCAAGCTTTCAGCCACCTGTTTTTTTAGAAACGAACACTTCTGTGCTCTCTGATACAACAGCCCTCAAAACACACAAGACTCAAACAACATAAAAAAGGTCTCATAGCAGTAGTTCTATTGACTAGTTGTTCTCAGTCTTCGTTGTAGATTACTTAAAGTAAATAATGGTCAGGAAACGTGCTTATATATTTTCTGTAAGTGCTTAATGTGTAGAAGTTTACAAGTGTCTTAGTTGTCGGCAATGTAACCCAATGTGTGCAACGGTCTCATTTTCTGATTTGAACCAGACTAATTCTTAACCTCAACACAAAGAAAATGTTCAAGGCTCTAACAAACTGAGACTTTTTTTTTGTTGTTAACTGAGTTTTTCATAGCAGTCAATGTCCCATTGATTTTGCTAACAGTGATTGGACACTCAATGTTCTACATTTCAGAGGAGGATAAAAATGAGAAAGGCGCAACAGCAGATTCGGTGCAGCAGCGGCGTCAGTATCGCAGGCAGAATCGGCAGTCGTCTTCAGGTTAACAGTGTTTTTATCCCTGTCTTTTCCATGCTCAACCCTTCTTTCTCTAACCAAATCACTGTCAGTATCATCTTGCACTCATCGTCTCATGGAAGCTGTGCCCTATCCCCAACCTTGGTGTTTTTCCTAAACGTATACATGTAAGGTTACAATTAAAGAGGTGATGATTTTTTCTCTGTGATTGCAGATACAGGATCATCATCCTCAGAAGATGAGGGACCTAAGAGGCCAGTGGCCCGACCAGGAGCCAAAAATGGCGATGTTAGAAGACGACGAAGCCGTACACCCTCGCCTCGCAGACGGCATCGAGATCCGTCTCCAAGGTCAGATATTTTTACAGTTTAAATCAGTCTAAGCTGTTGAGTGCAATGTTAACCTCACTTAGCTTTCTTGATGTGTCTTCTTAGGAAAAGACGTTCTCCATCTCCTGTTGCACGCAGACGTCGCTCCCCTTCTCCACCAAGACGTCGCAGGTCTCCCTCCCCCCCTCCTAGACGCAGGTACTTGTGTTTCTTGTCTTGTTTCATATCTGATGCTCTTTCTCCATGTTTTAATTTCATTAAATAATTTTGTTTTTTTCCAAAGGTCTCCTTCCCCACCTCCTCGAAGGCGTTCTCCATCCCCCAGACGTTACTCTCCACCTATCCAGCGTCGCTACAGCCCCTCACCTTTGCCTCCTCAGAAGAGGAGATTGTCCACCTCTCCTCCAAGACGCTCCTCTCCAGGGATCAAGCGACGACTCTCCAGGTCACCCAAGCGTAGAAATTCCCCACCTCAAAGGAGACGTACCCCTCCATCCTCAACATCTCCACCGAGACACAGGAGGAGCCCACTGCCACCTTCTAGCCGACCAAGAAGGGATACAAGGTCACCTGTTCCAGTTGCCAGTCGCTTGTCTCCTTCCCCAGCAAACCGTAGTCGTGCTGTGAGGGGTTCAGTCAGTCCTCGTGGGCGTTTTGAAACCTCCAATACATCCCCACTGGGCCAGCGAAGACAGTCGTCCCCTCCTCACAGTGGGAAACCCATACGCAGAGTCTCTCGCACTCCTGAACCACGTAACATCCAGAGGTAAAAAAAAAAAAAAAAGTACCTGATTACACAAACACATTTCATTAAAATATGAGTGGTGGTTTTCATGCACAAACTTTTTTAATGTTCTGTTTTTTCCACAGAGGCTCTCTGAGCCCCCAGCCTATCAGGAGAGCCTCATCCAGGTCTAGATCTGCCACCCCTCAGCCAGTGGCACAGAAACGTCCCGCCCCAGCATCTGCCTCCCCCTCCCCCTCTCGCTCTGCTAGTGGGTCTCCACCACCAGCCAAGAAGGCTAGCAGTGGTTCTGCCAGTCAGTCACCAAGCAAGGTTTGTTTGCTTTTTGTCATAACTATGATAAATGAG
>JAPTHA010000016.1:9568720-9581733 GCA_029814585.1 Gymnapogon annona | reverse complement strand
GAGCTGCAGTGAATGGAAGTGTAGAGTGACTGCACACATAAAGAAACCATATTCAGCCATTTTACAGAAGCGCTGCATTCCAGAGCGCCGATACTTGAATGACCTCCATGCTTGTCCTTGTGAATAGATGAATACAGCATATTCTTTTTTGGCCTGCCTTGTCTGGAGAATGGCATACCACAAAAGACTTGGTATCTGCATAACTACCTGTCTTTGTCCTTCAGAGTGCACCTGATCTGTAATAGAGGCACTGATGTGTCTTTTTTTTTTTTTTAAGAAATAAGTCAAATTGAGATTACATTTTGCTTGGGAAATTGTTTATGACTAGAATTTCATAAGAGTTCTCAAAATTACATCGCAATCTAAATGGACTGTATTTTGGGGAGAGTGGTGTGTGTGTGTGTGGGGGGGGGGATCTCCATAAGTGAATTTCTTAAGGTGCTGTTCAGACCTGAAATGAATTGGTCATACTTTCTTCTTATATAAAGACCAAATTATATTTATCCTTTGCTTTTCTCTGCTCACTCCCTGTGTAGCTCTGAGTTGAGCAATGCAAGGGATAATTTAGAGCATTAAAGGGAGGCTAGCACATGACGAGGTGAATGTGAAGACGAGAGATGTCTCTGACAGTTTGCAGCACAGTCTCATATCCATGTGATTACTGAGAGAGACAGAGAGAACCATCACTGCCATCTGTACTCTTTGTTAGAAGCCGTTAGTCCTGTCTGTTGCAGGAGGACGATCACTCAGTTTCAAATTGAACAACACACGCCAACTCCATTGATCTCATCCCACTATCAGTACACAGTGTTGTGTTTGTGCAGTCTAGCAAAAGTGAACACAAGAAGCCATTCTGGTCTTAATCATGTCAGAAGTTTCCTCTTACTACTCGTAGACAGTAGTTCTGCAGATTAATGGAGGGGAAGTGTGCTGATGCATTTAAGACAAGGGGGTTGCCTCTCCACTCTCTCCCTCTTTAAATCTTACGAGGGCGGCCTGTAATGTGTATGAAAGAATCATTGTTGGAAATGGCCCCTCTCTGAGCGAGCACTGTAAAATGCCCTAGGCCATAAAGGTTGCCCAACAAAGATATGATCTCTGTGAAGATAACCAGGGCCTTTTTCCCATTTCGGATGTAACTATAAGCCACCTGCTATCAGTGGTTATCTACAAACAGGTCTCTACTACTGTTTGCCTCCGATTTTGCATTTTGTGATTGCAGCTGTCATATGTCTTATTTTCTGGTTATGGAATAGGATAGGGTGCAGTCAGGAGATGCTACCATGGTGACGAGCTGAGAGGAAGAAAACAAAAGAGCTCCCTAACGTACCTCTTTTAAATCAATATAAGGCATCTCTACAAAGTGATCCACAATGGATAACAAAAAAGCAAGAGAAGTGGCAAAGCAGAACACGTTCACAAGCTTCCAGAATGCACCGAGCTTAACAAGAAGGTATCAACGGAAGAGCAAGCAACCCAGCTAACTTGCAATGAACAACCTCATTGATGAGCTGTGAATCAAACTCTGGATGGATAACGACAAACTCCGGGCTGACAATGAAAAACTCAGAGCAAAAATTCATGTTGAACAACGGAAAATGTTGGAGGGAATTTGATAAGAAACTGGAGGAAATATTAAACGGGGTGGGTGGACTAGATAATAGGATGATGTTGGCCGAGAGCCACATCAGCGATGCAGAGGATAAGATTACTAAAAGTACGAAAGGGGCTGAAACAAGTCGAGCACATGCAGAGGAAAATCAACCAGCTCGAGAATGATAGGAGGAGAAAGAACATCCGTATTCTGGGAGCCAGAGAAGACATCATGGTCGGGTTCTTTATAGACTGGATACCAATAGTCTTGGGAGCCGATGGCATGGAGGCAGTTGCATGTCTGGAGGTAGGAATTGAACGAGCATACAGAACCAGAAAGTCCGGTCCGAGCCCCAGACCTGTCCTAATTGAGTTACATCTCTGTGATCGGGACCACATACTGGCTTTGTCAAGGAAGCAGCGGTTTCAACCACAAAGACATGACGATCAGCTTCTACTTCTATCAGCTTCTTATTTTCTATCTACTACTTTAGTTATCCATCTATTTTGTTAAAATTTCATTATTTATTTATTTCTTCAGCTTTATCTTTGGTACTTTTTTAAGATACCCATTTTATCTTATTTTTTTTTATTAGTTTATTTTACACATGAATCAACATATATTTATGCACCTAGGTAACAGAATTGACTCTTTAAACTTTAGTTTTTTTCTAAGTCTAAGTCTAAGTATCTGGGGCTTTGGGTGGATAGTAACCTGAAAAATCTTTTTCAGCTTAATTTTGTTGGTCGTGCTCCAGAAGGTGGGAGAGGATTTGTAGAGATGGATGGACAAGCCTCTTACCCTAATAGGCAGAATTCATGTTGTAAAAGATGAATATCCCGCCCAGACTCCTATACATGTTTCAGTCACTCCCGATCCAAGTCCCAACTACATACTTCTCTCTTAAGAAAGTAACTAGGCAATTTATATGGCATGGTAAGACACCAAGAGTTAGCTTGGATAGACTAACCTTGAGCTATGAGGAGGGAGGCTTGAAACTCCCTAACTTCCAAGTGTACTACTATTCCGCACAAGCCAGATTTCTGGCCCAGTTGTTTGATATAGGCCTCCGTCCTTCGTGGGTCGACATTGAAAGGATAGAGATGAAAGAAGAGATACCAACAAATATATTGTACAAATTGGATAGAAAATCTATTAAAACAGCAACTGACAACCTTTAATCATCCACTCAATTCAAGTCTGGTGCAAACTTCAGGATTTGTTTGGAGTGGAAGGATTTCTTTCTCCTAAAACCCCACTATGGAAAAATGGATTACTACCCATGATCCTCCGGAGCGGTAACTTTAAATCCAAAACGGGTCCATTTCCTAATATAAATCAACAGGTTGACTCTCTTTCTTTCTCAGAGGGGCGTAATCCACAAAGTCCAGGTGTGAAACAGAAACGGGGTGTGGGCAGCTACAAGAGCCACTGAAAGGAAGCAGAAGAAAACCACATTCGTACAAGTCCAAAACAACGGGTACTAGTTAATTGTACGCCATCTGACAGTTCTCCAGCTCCTGATACCAGCGAGGTCGTCAAACAACTTCCCAACGACTGCAGGAAATCCCCAAGTCCCTCTTATGGTGGCTCTGGATTTCTGATGTCCTGCAGGTGCATGATTCGTCCTGTCGCAGCTGTCAGATATGATTCTGAAATGATAGAACGTCAAGACCCCCGCGACACACGCACCTGGAAACGGAAATCAGCCCACACCCCACCACAATAAAACAAACCCTGACAGGAAGCTGTGTAGAGATGAAGTCACCTCTGCTTTAAATTCTAGGTATTGACTAATACAGTTGAATTTTCTACATCAGTTGTATATTACTCCATAAAAGGTGCATAAATATAATGCACCTTTTATGGTGGAGTGGAACATTTCTCCACTCCACGTTGGCAGTGTTCCAAATAGGCCTTTTGCGATAATCGCTAAATCGATTAATCACACGGTAACAAAAAATGAGGTTGATAAGTTTGCCGGGCGCAATCATTTTTTATTTACCAAAGACACCAGAAAAATATTTAAAATCACTGTATCTGTGAGACTGACTCTAATGAACCGTCTCACTGCTGAGAATGAGGAGTGAACCCCTCTCTGTGTGTTTGGTGGGGGGGGGGGGTCGGAAGTGCAGCGTGAGGGTGCGTGAGGAGCAGAGGAAGAGATTTGGGGAAAATGAAATGGGTTTATAAGACAAAAGTAACAGTTTACGAGTAGAAACACTGAGGAATAAGAAAAATGAGCGTGTGAAGCACAGACTCAATGAATGGCTACGAACATGTGTTTTGAAAAGGGTTCACGTTAAACGCGGAGTTTACAGTAAACGCAACATGGCAAACACACACCTTCACCTCAAATACACACACACTGTAGTTTTCCCAGCTGGAAAAAAAACTCTTACCCAAAAAGACCAGAGGGACAGTGGAAGTGGTCCCGGCAGACTACCATCACTACCACCATTATGAAGACAACTCACACCTTTAACACCGTCCCAAACATACACACACACACACACACACATTTAACACCGTCCAAAAGATGGCGTTTCCACAAATTTTGGTTTTATTTATTTTTGACATTTACATCCCATAATATAATCCCAATTTTAAATATTCTTAATAAATACAAGTCTATCTTTAAAAGGGTGTAATTGCATTATTATTCCATTATATTAGTTGAAAAAGGGTATCAAAACGGCAATATTATCGCTTATCGCAATAATTCCTGGGACAATTGATCACCTAATGAAATTTGTTATTGCGACAGGCCTAGTTCCAAATAGCAGGGGTATTGGCAGGGGGTGTGAAACCCTATCTAATATCCACAGGGTTACATTCCCCCTGGACCCAGAATTCTTGTCTACTAGGGACAGACTTCCAAGTGGGCTAAGAAACTGACTGACATCTTGCTCACTGTCGCCAAAAAATGTATAACTAGAAAATGGAAATTGGACGCCCACCTTCCAATTAACATGTGCTTAGAAGAAGTCGGCAGCTGTGTGAACCTGGAGAAAATAGCCTACTGGATGCATAGTAAAAGTGCGATCTTTTATAAGATATGGCAACCATTCTGAAATTACATGGAAAATGTACCAGTACACCACATGGGCTCAGCTCCATATACTTTGATATACACCACATGGACTCACCACTATATACCTGATATACACCACATGGACTCAGCTCCCCATACCGGAACTCAACTTGTAGGATGGAGGAGGTGTGAGGTAACGTGTGTGTCTGAGCAGTTTGTATAGTTAAGGCCTGGTATTGACGTGTCTGTCTTTGTGTTTGCCTTGTCTCAACCTGTCGTGCCTTGATTTGTCTTGTTTCTTCCTGTTTTGTCTTCTCTCATGCTGTTTGATCTTGTTTTGCTTGTGTTGTTTTGGCTGTCACCTCTGGCCCTGTTAGTGTGGGCGGGGGGCGAGGCCCGGTAGTGATTATATGTGATTGTTTTGTGGTGAAATGTAATGTTGTTGTCTAATGAAAAATATTTTTTTTTTTTTAAAAAAAAGGAAGAGGTGCAGTCATTTCTGTACTTAGACTTCAGGAAATATGATGTTGGATTCACTCAATCTGACACCATGTGTTTCAGGCTGGAAGTGATGGAGAGAGCATTGGGAACTGTCCCTTCTCACAAAGGCTCTTCATGATCCTGTGGCTCAAAGGAGTCGTCTTCAATGTCACCACAGTGGACCTCAAGAGGTGAGACCTGAACCCAACCCACATCCTCCACTTTCTTAGCCGCTGCCTCCTCTCTCCCCTATCATCGGCTGGTGAACTGGCACAAAAACATCTTTTCCTCCTTTTGATAGCCTCCCACAGCAAATCTGGGTGTTTCCACGAAGGCCTACATGGCTCTGATCTCCTTTGATCCAGCCCCACCTCGAACACGTTCACTGCTTCCCCACTGCTTATTTGGTTTTCCCATGACCCTTTCCCAGACTGAAGAAAATCAGGGAAAAATAAACATACAGACTCTGGAGAGGCTATTTAAGGTTCTTCATTGGGCTCACATCCTGCCTAGAATTTGGTGGGGAACATGTTATTTTTCACCGCCAAGAGGCTTAAAACCAGGATCCCATGTGTGTTCCAGTACCAGGACCTCTTTACCACCATGTCTCTGCCTGTATGATTCATCTAAATGTTTTTCCACTGACTAAGCCCGGGAAGCCAGATTATTTTCAGGCATGGTCAGATGGTTGCCTGGTTTCTATGGTCTGTCTTTGTCATGTGTGCTTGATTCGGGGAGTCAGGATTTCTGATGTTTGCTGCCAAAATGTACATCACTACACGATGTCTCCTCCTCAGACATAGCAACTGTTATTCTAACAAAATACAACAAAAGTGGTTTTGATAAACCCTTTACGTTTATATAGTGCTCTAAGGGAAGTGACAGCGCATAAATTTGGGTTAATTTGCATGTATGGTTTTTCCCTTGCAGATGCTGGCAGAAGCCATGTAACATTAAACAGTGCTGGCTGATGTCCTTTAAAAGGCAGTGGAGGATGTCCACTTACTTAGCAGCGTCTCTTTACTCCAGTCCTGAAACACGACTATTCTCCTGGAGCTACCACTTGCAGCTTTATTTATTTATTTTCAAATCTTTCTAGAGATAGAGGATTATTTCTAGCTGCTGTTATAGATTTATCATTTTATATGAACTGTAGTTTTTTTTTTTCTTTCACATTTTTTAATCTTGAGTCAACATGGAACAGCTGTATTGGAAAAGGAGGCGTGTGTTTGCCATCATGTTTATTGCTCTTTTATTGTCACTGCATGTCATTAGGGATGTAGAAGGACTTGAATGTCATGTGTCACTACCATTACTTGACTTGTATTATGTTTCCTGCCTTTTGTCTTTTCTTGGAACTGTTTTTGGTTTTTTTTTTAATGTGAAAAGTCTGTGATTCTTGGGCAGTAATATACCCACTCCTCGCTGATATGCAGCCCCCCTTCAGCTCTTTGGCATGTCAACAGGAAGTGATTTCCTTTTGTGACCTTAAATGACTCGCCCCACAACTCCATTGTGTTTATTGTAAACACCTTTAACAAGAATTGTCTTTTTTCATTAGCTGCATTAAATAAATAAGGGTTCACACAGCACACTCCTGACTCACACCATTTCAGTTGTTGAGACTGTGCTGTGTTTTTATTTTTATTTATAAGATATTTAAGCTTCAGGATTGTGGATTTCACAAGTCGTGTTCACACTAACCTTGCAACACATGGTCTGTTTTTTTTGTTGTTTTGTTTATGTGTCACTGTCATCTGCTGCCCAGAGACATCTGGTACAAAATGTGCTGGTTGGAAGGCTGCAGAGGGATGGGAACACACAAACACTTAGAGATAAACACACAGTTAAAGGCAGAGCAGCTCTGGTTTTTAGAGGAAGAGTATGGCTGGATGCCCCTAGAAAGTATAGGTCTGCTTTGGATGTACAAACCACTTGCAGATTTTGTTCTGCATCATGGTACATCTGATCAGTAATGTCTTTTAGTCTCATTCATGTCAATCTCTTGATTCTGTTGTTTTATTTTTTATTTTGAATTCTCTATCTTCCTAATGATTTCTTACTGTGTCATTCAGGAAGCCTGCTGACCTCCAGAATCTGGCTCCAGGCACACACCCACCTTTCATCACCTTCAATGGCGAGGTCAAAACCGATGTCAATAAGATAGAGGAGTTCCTTGAAGATGTTCTCTGCCCACCCAAGTGAGTGCTTTTCACCTCTGTGTTCAATAGTTAGTGACAGCAGTGTAGTGCCTCTGTCTGGGTTTGACAAAGTATAAAGATTAATTTAGACAGAAATATTGCATATCCATTTAATAAATTTTCTTTGTGTGCTTCACTGTTTGCAGGTACATCAAGCTTGGTGCACGACACCCTGAGTCAAACACGGCTGGTATGGACATCTTTGCCAAGTTTTCAGCTTACATCAAGAACTCAAAACCAGATGCAAATGAAGGTAAGTTATCGTCTTTCACGCACGCGCGCGCACACACACAGCAGAGTTGTGTGTCAGTTAAAAGCAGAGATCCACAAACCTTCCTATTGTGAAGGCAGTTGTTTGGTTGCTAGGCAACATAGATAGCCCTGCCCCGATTGGTAGACTACAGCCCCACTCAGGAACACAGAGCTATTGTTCTGCTGCCTCCTCCTGTCTACATGCATTTTTCTTCTGACACTGCTTTACCTGGTGAAGAACGACTACTTTAAGAATGAGCCATTCACAATATCACCGGTATTGATGTGTCCTGCACCCTGCTTGAAGACAGGCTCTATGTCACAATTGTAATAAACAGAGCTGAAGACATAGACAGAAAATATATTTGATCTGTTTTCTTCATATTTATTTTACGTCATGGTGATTCATGGGATTGTTTTCTGGAGCATGTTAATGATAATAAAATACAAAGATTTATTATCATGTTTTAGTTGGCCCTTCTCTGGCTTGGGAAAATATTGAACCATGGTGAAGTAGATTTGAGATCTAAGCGTATGTCGTCAGTATTTGAGGTAGAATCTCATGGTTCAGTGATCAATGAATGTTCTCCAAAGCCAAACGCACATGAAGTCTACCACAGGACTGCACTGAATCCAGCCTGAAGCTGCATTCAGACCATATTTTCCAACACTGCAAACAGCACCGACAATTGTTACCGAATAATCTATATAGACGGGTAGATGTGAGGACGGGGACACCATTTTTAATGTGGGCTTGGCATAGATGGTGAGCGTAGAGGTATAGAGAACTATTATATTTTATTACAATATTAACAGATATATGTATTTATATAGTATATCGTCAATCCCTCCATTTTTGAAGCATTTAGTCCTAGTCTATCCTGGCCACCAACAGACAAAGGCTAGGTACATCCATAACACATTGCCAGTTTGCAGCAGGCCTGACAGTATGTCTGCATTTCTAATGTACAGACTTCTCTATTGATCACAAGCTGCCATCTTGTGGCCGATGCATCTATTGCAACTATCTGAACAGTCCTTGAGGAAGAAATCATTTTTTCCGAAGAAGTTGTTGATCGTATTGTAATTTCTGGCCTATAAACTTAATTTGACTGTTCTTGCCCATTTGAATAATGTTCCACATGTGTCTTTGCAGCTTTGGAGCGTGGACTGCTGAAGACCCTGCAGAAACTAGATGAATATCTTCACTCACCACTGCCTGACGAGATCGACCACAACAGCATTGAAGATGTCAAAATCTCCAACCGCAAGTTTCTGGACGGAGATGAAATGACTCTGGCTGACTGTAACCTGCTGCCTAAACTGCATATTGTGAAGGTCAGTGAAGAAAACTGGATTTAACCAAGTGGACACATTCACATTTCATGATGTGAATGATGATTTTTAAAATTTTTTACATTATTGAACTTTGGTGTTTCTTTGAAACTTTTACTTCCAGATCCAGATAGTGCTCTGTTTTCTTCTATCTGTTGTAATAATTTCAAGTAATGATTACTTAAATGACTGTTCTTATTATTGCCCAAATCTATAATATGAAACATCCACATCCACAATAAAACATGTATGTTGTGTATTGTAGAGACTTGTCTACTTGATATGAAGTGTTCTTAAATATCCCACAATATTCGTCACATTTTATAGAATGTAATGAGCCACTTCAATTGATCACCTGTCAATATCAGCTTATTATTATCAACTGCATTATTATTTTGTAATTAATATTAGTTGATTGAGTTTCATTTGAATCAAATTACATAACATGATTTGACTGTACATCATTCAAGCAAACTCTATAATACTTCACCTAAAATCAACCAACCTTCTAATGTATATATATATTACCTCGGTTAATCATAACTTCTGTCTGATTTTCACCAATTTGAAACAACTATTATTGTACAGAACCTCACCATCACTAAAATATATCTCCTGTGTGAATTAAGACTCCTTCAGCAGACATTAACACACTGTTTTTATGCCTCTTTTTTTTCACTATTTTAGTAATAAACTAACCTCATGCAATGACAACTTGGACATTTCACCAAAATATGTAAAATAAAATGCCCCTAATGCTCTTATGGCCCTAAAAGTATTTGTGTAACTTCATATCGGTCTTCCTTCAGGTGGTGACCAAGAAGTACAGAGGTTTTGACATCCCCAAAGAGATGACTGCCATCTGGAAGTACCTGAACAACGCCTACACGCGCGAAGAGTTCACCAACACCTGCCCCAGCGACAAGGAGATCGAGATCGCCTACGCAGACGTAGCCAAGAGGCTGGTCAAGTAAACTCCTATATTCTGACCTCCTCCCTCCATCCCTCGCTCCGTAGCCCCCTCGCTACACCTCCGCCTCTCCAGCACCTGGACTGATGTGCTCATTCACAAGAAAGACTCTGGACTTCTTTCTTCCTCTATTCCATTTAGAGCAAACACCCCCCCAATGCAAAGCCGTTTTGTTTCCCCTCAGTCTCCGGTTTTTATGAAGAGTTCTTTAGTCAATTCAGCAAAGGTCACGATTGTCCCATCATTCTCATTGATTGCTTTTTACAATTTTCGATGAATATTGTGACACGTTGAAGCAAAGAAAACCAGTCAGATATGAGAGCCTGCATGTGCACCAGTGCTTATCCGTGTTGGGGCGGGGGGGTCTCCTCAGATTCGCTCCCTGATAAGTGACCTTCTAGCTGGCCTTCTCTTTGCCTGCAGAGAAAACGCCATAAGCTGTTCATTTTCTGTTGTCGGTTTAATATGGAAGTTGCTTTTTCTAGGAATACTATGAAATGAACACTGAGAAGCTTGGTTTCCCTGTCTTTTGGCTTAAGACACATTGTAAACAGTGTTGAAGCTCTGTTGCTTCTTGCTCAAGTATTGCACAGGTTTACGTAGAAGCTACAGCTAATCCAAACCTGAGTGGCTGACACATCAAAAAAGAGATGCTTTATTTTAATGTTGCTGTTAAAAATAAATGACAGAAGTGTTAGTGCAGGTAAGGCTACCTATTATACCTGCTCTGGTTTCCCCCTTGCTTCCGACAGGCAATGTCTTGTAGCTCACAGCTCAGTAGGAATGTAGGAACATAACAACTAAAGAAAAATAAAAAACAAAGGTTGATGAAAGATCTATACATATGTAGCTTTGGACTGGCCTTTTGTTAATCATCACATCACCAATAACTGTGTCCGTGTAGAGACACCGACACACTGAGTACCACTGTTCATTTTTCAGAATAAACAGCCGTCTCCTCTGCCATCCAGCATGTGTTTTCGAGCAGTAGCAGTAGTTGGGGTTACATGTCGCGGACCAAAAAGGGGCACATTATTCTGTTGTCACTGTGGATAGGAACTAGTGAAATCAACACGAACAAACAGTCTCATTGTCATTGTCTCCATAGCATATAGATGGAGGGACGCTAAAGTGTGGTCAGGAACCAGGAAAGGCGACACTAAAGATATTTATGACAAATTTCACTTTCTCTTCAGTATGTAGATGGATTTCCAAGGTAGTGAATGTATGTTAATGATACAGTAGCTCCAAAAGTGCTTTACTACGAATAAAGCAAAACCCCATTTTGTTTTTGCCTGTTTTGTTATGAAACAAACAATTTGATAAGAAAACACAAAGGAATTGTAAATATTTGTTATGATTGCTCAGAATTCAATGTGTAAAATTTATAAATTTCATCAGAATTTTGAGACAAGGGGCTGTTTCTCGCCTGCTTGGATTTTAATTGGAGACACTTGTTCTTTGCCTTACATATTTTCTCTCTGCTGACCGTGTTGCAGGAAGGATTTTTGAAGATCATTAAAACGTGTGTGACATTGTACAAAGAGGAATATCCAAGCTATGCCATGGCTTTCTTTTTTTTTTTTTAATTATTTTAACATTGAACTGAAATAAACTTCTTATTGGCACTCAGGCTTGTGTTTGACTGGATTCTGTGCTCACATTGTCGGGGCTTATTGCTCAAATCATTTTATTTATTTTTCTCATTTATTAGTATTCATAGACTTGTTGAGTATCAGCAATGGTTGAAAACTGTGATGAAGTCAGGTGTATCACACAAAATGATAGACACAAATGTCTTTATACATATTAAAATTTTTTTATAAACATTCGCATTCTTTGTGTTTTTAAATGTCTTAAATGTTCTGACTCAAAATTTCTCATTTATCACATTCTGTTCGTACATTTTTCAAACCACAATTGAGTGCTGTATTCAAGTTTCACTCAAGTTCACTGATATAAACGAGATGTAGATGTGTCCCAATATTTTAGGTTCGAATGAACATTATTCAAAAAGTGAGAGTTGTCTATTGTGCCACGCAAGAAATGGGATATATATGAAAAAAGAAACATAATTTATGCACAAATCAACAATAAAGGAGGAGAGTGGAAAAATAAAACAGAGACCAAGGGTTTAATTAAAGGCAAGTTAGTGTGTGTGGTACAAAACACAAATGTGCTGATTTGTGGGTCTTTGTCCATTTTTCAGAGAATGTAACATAATATAGAAATTTTTTCTTCACTTGTGGTTAGTGGTTGAATGAATTTATAATCAAACTACTGATAACGGAGACTATCCACATGACCCTGATCCACTGTGGACCCCGTTCTTAGTCCTCTATCGATCCATTAACGTCAGTGACATCTTCAACCTCTTCTGTGGTCGCTGTGGATGACGCTCTTTACTTCCTCAGAAGGTAGAGCTGCTCATTCTTCTAGACCAGGGGTTTTCAGTCCTGGTCCTCGAGGGTCGGTGTCCTGCATATTTTAAACGTTTCCCTATTCCATCACACTTAGTTCAATTATTGATCAGGTGATCACTCAGCTCTGCAGAAGCCTGACAACAATGTAATGACATTCTGGTGTAATGGAAGAGGGAAACGTTTAAAACATGCAGGGCCCTCGAGGACCAGGGCTGAAAACCCTGTTCGAAATACTCTTTCAGCTTCATAACAGGTCGATGTCGCTCTGCGTTTTGGGTCATTGTCCTGTTGGGATGTCCGAGACTCGCGCATGCGCATTCTGTCAGTGTGCGTAAATCTATGAGCGCGGTTGTGTTTATTGTGGGTTTTTTTAACAGGCACACCAGGGTCATCTGAATTGATCTGGAGTTGACAAACCATCGGGGTCCTAAACAGCGCAGGTGATGGACACGTGTCCTCACATATGTATGAATACAGTAATATAGTTCGGTTCTGAAACCGCAGACACTTAATGATGGACTGTTAATTGACTTATATCCGTGTGCACCGTTTAGTTACTAGTCTTCGAAGGAGGACTCACCTACGTCCGTGTTCGACAGGTACCCCCCTCCCCCCACCACACACACACACACACACACTAGAGAACAGAGCTCCACAGGGTGATTCTTAGACTTAGACTTAGACTTCCTTTATTGTCATAACACAGACACACACAATGAATGTG
>JAPTHA010000016.1:9546930-9559049 GCA_029814585.1 Gymnapogon annona | reverse complement strand
CACACACACACACACACACACACACACACACACACACACACACACACTCTCTCTCTCTCTCTCTCTCTCTCTCTCTGACACACACACACACACTCTCTCTCTCTCTTTATATATATATATATATATATATATATATATATATATATACACACATACATATATATATATACACGTACATACATATATATGTGTGTGTGTGTGTTATCCAGGGTCCCGGCTGGATAGCTCAGTTGGTAAGGCACAGTTGGTCCACAGGGGATCTGGGTTCGATCCCCGGTATGAGTGTCCATTGGGTTGTGTCAGGAAGGGCATTCGACCAGAAGGGAAAACGCTGAAAGAACTCATCATCGTCGTCATATATATATTCCAGGAAAACACATATAAGGTTAAAACAACATGCATTTTCGAACATGAGACCAACGTCAGTGCTGGACTGATCCAGACACCTGTCAACACACACATTAACCCTTTGAACATCATTCCTTACATTAGTGTCATTACTTCATGAACCTGACAAAGCAGATACACTCACTGTTCATGCAGAGGTCGGACCCAGTACACCATATCGGACCGTTACAGACCCCGGAGACCACAGTGGACCTTACAGACACTATAGACCACAGTGGACCTTACAGACCCTGTAGACCACATTGGACTCTTACAGACCCTGTAGACCACATTGGACCTTACAGACCCTGTAGACCACATTGGACCTTACAGACCCTGTAGACCACATTGGACTCTTACAGACTGTGTAGACCACATTGGACCCTTACAGACCCTGGAGACCTCATGGACCTGATATTGTTTCCTCGGTGTTTGCTGGCTTGTAATGAATGCAGAAATGACTTGAGCTCCACTTGCCCAATAATGGGTTAAAATGAGCATTCGGTGGTGGTAGTTTTACTGGATTACCGCTTTGCACTGAGGCAGACCGTGGTACTGATGGCCAACATAGGGACCAATTTGAGGTTGCGTCGTACGGGCTGCCGCTCCTTGATCTGCCAACCCCAGATGAAACAATAGAAGGCCTGAACAATAAGCTGGCTGCCGATCAGTAAAGGCCCGCTCGGCCTCCGCCAGACGCTACGTCTTGTTTCCTCTTTGATTACTCACGCTTGCCTGATGAGCGGCACACTCACACCACTCTGTCTGCCTGCCCATGACAGAAATTACAAAGAAAAGACTTTTTGTAAGAGACTGGTTCTGATTTGGAGGTCAGAATGCCTTTGTGATAATGTCGCAAGATTTGTCGGCAGGAGTGTGATAGGTGTGTGTGTGTGTGTGTGTGTGTGTGTGTGTGTGTGTGTGTGTGTGTGTGTGTGTGTGTGTGAGAGACAAAGAAGAAAAGAGAGAGTATAACGTCTGTGTTGGTGATTCAGTCACACACAGGTATCAGAGTTCAGATTTGTGAATTGGAAGCGCGGCTGTTGTGCAGATTTATGTGTTTCCACTGATGGTCTTCCAGGATCTGGCCATAAACAGCCTCTAAACGGGGAATAATAGCGCCGGCATTAAAGTCCAAACTCTATCGCCACCCAAGCGTGCAGATCACCCGCTGTGGGCTGGGTCCCCTCCGCCTGGCCCTCACAAGCTCCCACCATCGCTCGTTACACCCCCTCACCAGCAGGCCGGAGGTAGGAAATCAAACCAATTACGGTTGTATTTAAAGAAAATTGGAGCAGGGCCGGAAAAGTGGGGGCATTTCCAAAAACCACAAAAAGAAAGCTGTAGGGCCACTGCGGCTAAACACAGTGAGACCGTGAAGCAGAGAGTGACACTTTTGACGAAACACAACTCTAAATGTATTATTTGACGCTTTTATTGAACTGGAGTAAAGGAAAAAGTCAAGGCGTATTCTGTGGTTGATAAAATGGCAACAACTAGGGTAGAGGGAAAATCTCTGTGCCAATGTGTGTGACAAAACAAATTGCAAAATTTTGTGCTTTTGTTTTGAAGAAGGTTTTTTGTTTATTTTCAGTTTGTGGATAAAAACTGAAGAAACACAATTTACTCCATAAACAGCACAGTGTTTTTCAGTATTTACCAACTGATAAGGTAATCAGAAGAAAAGTAAATTTTGTATACTTGAATCTTTTTGAATTGCACTTTTTGTTTAATTTGAGTTTGTGGATAAAAACCAAACACACTAAATTTATTCCATAGTGTGCTGTTGGTTGTCATATTTGCACTTTTTTTTAATGCTTAATTTAAATTTTATTTCCAGAATAACTTACTGAATGAACTTAAAAAGTCCACTTACTGAAGTGTGACTGAATGTTATGTTAAATCAATTTGAAAAGTTGACATTTTTCTTTGATTTGGGTCACGGATCGTCGTTGAATGGTGATGGTGGGTCCTGAAGCCGGACCAGTAGAGAACCACTACTCTAAACAACATCTTCATCAAAGCGAAACCTTTCGTCTCAGTCCCGACTGTGCAGCTGAAGTTCACTGATGGGCGGATTTATTCCTTTCGGTGTCGTTTATAATCTGTCAGAGTGTCCGTCTCTGCGAGTGAGATTGATGGACTTTGCTCGGCGGTGGATCTGTGTGATGGATGGTTTTTAAGGACTGAGTGTGTTTGTGTTCAGGTCTGCTGTGCCCTGCTGCGAGTGGTCTGCCAGAGGGCCGCACCTCATAATGGGGCTCCGTCTGCCAAGACGTCCTCCAGGAGCCCAGATCCTCCTTGGCTCGCTCTACTGCTGCAGCCCCTGCAGAGGTACAGTGTAGGGCCTCTTTGAAAGCACACACACACACACACACACACACACACACCTCCAGGCGTGCTGAAGCTCCTTTGACTAAAACGTGAGTGTGTGTCATAGACCGGGGTTATCTTTACAGCAAAACAGCATGTCCAGGTATTAGAGGTGTAATTGCCTCCCACTTGTCTATTGTCCTCTCTCTATACTCTACCTCTCTCCCGCCGTCTCTCTCTGATCCTCCTCGCTGTCATCTCTCAGGAAAACCCCTTCATTACCAGGCCTTGAATCTAAATGCTTCATTTTCCATCCCCCCACAAGCCCTCTTTGTTCCACGGCCTATTTGGCTGTTATATCACAGCACTTAAAAGCAATTATTTCTAAAATATGAATGCTCTCTTACAGACGTCTCCAGACACTCAAAAGATATTTTTCCTTCCTTCATCTTCCTCTCTGCCTCATGGGCAAAAACAAAAGGAACAGAAATCAAGGTGTCTGGTGTCTCCAGACCAGCGTGCATATTTTGGCACTTACAGACTCATACCTAGTGATACGTCTGTGTCTGTACAGGTGCTCGCGCAGAAAAAAAAAGATGCATACACACAAACTGTTTACTTCACATGCACACCCCATAAAGAGTGTAAGATGATCTCCCATTAAGGATGAAAACAAACCAGTGCGTGGGAGGTGTCCCCCGAGGAAGTCCACAGTTGCTATAGTGGAACCATGGGAACTGGTTAGGAGAGGGCTGCGGGGCAGCCGCGGCCAGACGTGGGGGTGTGTAAGGCTGCCACACACACTGCAGAGAGGAGACGAAACACCAAAGCAATGGCCTTTAGTCACCTCACCTGTCTAACAATAACAATACCTGACACTTTCCTGGGTGTAAACTGTATTTAGATTTATTCAGGCTTGACTTTGATTATCTCGATGACAATGTGAGACGATAAAAGTGCCAAAATAGCAGAAGCAGTACAACCAAGTGACGGTTGTGGAAAGAACTGTGATGGAAACAGGGCAACAACAGCAATATTTGTCTGAGTGAAGAGAATGTTGTCTATTATCTGGGTTTGTGGCCTAGAAGCAGCTTGAAGTCTGTTTTGGTTCAACAGACACTTTTCACTGGTTTCAATAAGCCACGTGAAACTCCAGAACAACATTAGGGATACAGTTCAATCAGTACAACAAAACCATTCCCCGTAGAACCACAGTAACTGATGAATTGCTGACATGCAATAAAACGTGTGCAAAACACATATGTTTTGTAAATATTGTTTTTTTTATGATCGTAAGAACTAAACAGGAAGAGACGATATAAAGATTTAATGGCCGTTCATGTTCCCACGTGATCTGAAACAGACTTGAGCAATCGTCCTGATTCTGCTCAATGCTTACGCACAAAGATGAAAAAAATGAGAGATAGAAAGATAGAAAGTGTGTATGTGAACCGCTAATTTAGCTCGTTCCCCTGCTCAAACAGGAAGTGAACAGAGACCTGGTCCGCAGGGATCACCATTTCCCCTTCTCGCCGCCTTTCTTTCCCCCCCACTCAGGACCCCACCATGCTGGGAGCCTCCCTGAAAGAGCCTGGCAGACAGTTGCAGTGGTCTCCGTGTGTGTGCGTGTGTGTGTGTGTGCTCCGTATGTGTGCATTGATTTCCTGTTTTATGGAGGAAACACTGTTCACATCTACAGATTGTTATTCAGATTTTTCACTGTGAGAAAAAAAAAAAGACTGTCAATTCTCATGAAACTGTATGGGAAACAACTGCCATTGTTTCTGGGAAACTGTCCCAGTTTCTTAGCAAAAACATATTTCAGTGTAGCGATAAGTACAAATGGTGTTTCAATCAAACTTGGAAATCATATTTTATGGTTCTACTCGGTGAACAATACTGTAACGGCTATTTCTCAATTAATACGCTACTCTGTTGTGTTCTTTTTTTTTATATGTTCTTTTTTTCGTCAACTAATTAAATTAAGGGCAGCTTGGTTAGAAACAGACAGTTGTGGTCATTTTGTAATGAAAACAACTTGAATCCAAGCCATTAGGGCATCAAACCGAGACTTTGGTCGGCTGTGGTTGCATTCGCAACTGCTCCTAACCGTGGTCCGGGCCACAGGTCCACCATGCAGTGGTCTGTTGGGTTTCTATAAAGGCCTTCTTCTGGTTTGACTCATTTTCATGTCTGCTTATGGTAGGGCAAGTGGGCAAGGGAGATTACTGACGTTTGGAGGATTGTTCACTGTTTGAGTGCTACCAGGAAAATAACTTTTGCTACAAACTGCGTCGTCTGAAGATTAGATCCGACTTTTCCCATTTGGTCCTAAAAATGTTAGAATGTTAAGCTGACTGAAGAAGAACTGAGACATATTGGCGTCTTTCAAAGCTGAAATATAAAAACTGAATGGAAATGTTCACGTACATTGAAAATGCCATAAATGACTTATCTTTGACTGTATTAGAAACAGCTTAACTCGAAATCAAGCTCCATGGGAACGATGATTTTTTTTTTTAAGCTTTTTTTTTCTCCCAGAACATAAGTATTTCCAGTTGAGAAACCTCAGCCATCCAGTGTTCTGGCGATCCATATATAAAACATCCTGTTGATGCAGATAAATCACTTAAAATAAAGCTGGGAAAAAATTAAATGTAGATTTTCATATGCAATTTATAATTTTAATTGTGTTTTTCTGTCTGCAGTTCATGCAGACAGAAAAACATGATTCAAATATAATGTGATTTATTTGATGTATATATGACATGATATGGTATAATATTCAAAAGTATTAGATTTCTTTACTGTGTACAAACACATTAACAATAAATATTGTCTATCATAAGAAGCAAACGTGTTGTATTTAGAATTTTTTACATGTTTTTCACCATTTTTCTTAAAGCAAATCTTGAGTGAGTCAAATAAATTCAATATATTTCCCAGATTTATTCAAGAATGACAATCGCTCCAAATCCATACGTCTTGAATGTAGTGTTTTTATTCTGCTGTGTAGTTCATTTCAGTGCGTGGCCTTAACCTTAGGGTGTTACTGCTGTAGATTGACCTGATGCCGTGATGTTTTCTGCATGTTCCTCGACTAAGCCCTCAGTAATGGTTGAGCTCTGAGTGGGAGCCGTCCCGTGGAGAGGTGCTCCACTGTGGGAACTGGGAGCTGGCTGCCTGACGTGTCATAACTCGGAGTGGTCTCTGTAGACCCGACATAGATGAGAAACCACCTTCAATGGGATCCCTCTAAACTGGGAGAATCCTCTCTCTCTCTCTCTCTCTCTTTCGTCGTGTCCTTCCATGTCTCCCTCTGCACTCAGCGAGGCAGCGGCGAACATCGCTGTGAAAGCGGTTGCATCACAGCTCTCGTGGTTTCTTAGCCCCTGGCCCCTGTGTTTCTCGGTCAATCTGTGGGAACCCTGATTTTGGACGGCAGCCTCTGTTCCCACCACCAGTCTGGTTAGAAAATAGACTTCTGGTCGTGTACCAGGCACCCAAACCAAGCTGGTTCTAGCCCGCTCCTTCTCACGGGTTCGGGGGAGGAGAGGTCAGTGGCTGCAGAAGAGGCCCTTAATGGATTTCGTATGCAGGTACCGCAGAAGCGACACGGGATATTGTGTTCATGAGAAATGAGAGGGATTTAACGATTGTGTGCTCCATCCAAAAGCACTCCCTCTGCCTTTCTTTTTTTTCTTCTTTTGGATCCTGCATGTCTTTCTCTGTCTCTCTGTTTGGAAAGTTTGCATACATAAACAGTACTTTCATCTCTCTCTCAAAAAAAATTGTGATTAATTAAAGATAAAAATTTTATGAGGGTGTGCAGGAAAAAGAAGGACAATGCGTATTCTGTGTGAAGAGACATAAAGACCATATTCTATTCATCAGAAGCAGTGATTGACTATTGAGTATTGTCTTCAATGAGGCTCACTGTTTGTTCTTCCTCCACTTGTGTGTCCTTTGACGTTCACCATCATGCTTCCAGTTTTCTCTTATATTTCAGCCACTTAAAAAGCTATTTAGCCGGCCATCCTATAAACCAATTTATCATGTCTTTGACTACAATTACATCCAGACAGGCGGCCTCATCTCGGAAAACAGTCCCCCCACCCCCCCTTCCTGGAGACTTACAAATTTCGGAAGAGCAGCATAGCGAGAACAGAGAGAAGATGAAAAAGGCAGCTCAGCTCATGTACATCCATGACAAAGACTGAGCCAGATGAGGGCTTCTCTGCTCCCCACATGTGGACGAGAGAGTCGGGTCTCACAGAGTGTGTGAAGACAGCTGGAAAATTCCCTTGAGACCGGTTTAATTGAAAGCTTATCATCTTCTCTTTGTGCTTCCTGAATAGTGGGGGGGGGGGGGGGTCAGCGAGGAGCAACGCAGAGGGAGACTCTCTGATGAGACCTGAAGGAAATGTTGTAGGTGGTGCAGATCTGTCATACACACACTGTGAAGTGGAGCTCAGACGGTCTGGGTGGAGGTCAGTGTGAGATCTGTCAGCATGGGGTTTGTGGGAGTGTGTGTGTGTGTGTGTGTGTGTGTGTGTGTGTGTGTGTGCAAGAGAGTGAGAGAGGGTTCTTGTGCGTTTGTAGAAATGCTTTGAGTGTGCGGAGTTAATTGAATACAGTGTGTATCAAGGCTGTGTGTGTGTGTCCTGAGGCTTTGTTGTTCTGCCAGCACTGCCCCCATAGAAGGCCGACACACACCAACACACAGCACAGCAGACGCCATTCAGACCAAGAGAAAAGAGAAAACTGAATGAGCAGAAGAAAGGATAAAAGGGACAAGGAACGAGAGTGCAGATACATAGGAGAATAAACAAAGAAAATAAAAGAGGTCAAAAATTGTTGAAGAAAAACAAAGGGTTTTTCGAAGTGAAAGCCTTTTCATGATTCATCAACAGGTGGCATTAGTTTGGGAGCGAGGAATTGTGGGTATTGTATTTCACATTAACCACAAAAGACATCTGAAATTGGACCACCCCGCAAGGTAGCATCTCAACTGTTTAATTTTGTGGCTCGGCTTCAAATGGGCCAAACAGATGCCATCAGCGCTGCATAAATTAACAACCACATTGCTGGTAAAAACGGCCGTCCGACATTCCAAACTTCTCTTGTATTGTTTTTAACAAGTGACAACTCGCCGACGTGCGCTAACATGAAGTCTGCCAGGGTGGTGTTGGATTCCTGAACGGCGCTTTATTTACACACTGGGTACCACTGCGTTGACAGCTGTAGCATTTTCAAACCCCCGAGAAGTGTGGGTAATTGCCTCCAAGAGCCTTACTAATGGGAAAGAAGAGGGCAATTAATAAGAAAGGTTACGGGATCGGCAATTGGCAGATTTATGAGATGGAGGCTGTGGCATTCATGGCATTTTACAGCATGTGCCTGAAGAAGAACAGAATTCTCTGAATCAAAATATACTGCCATGAAATTAGGGCCCATAAACCTTTATTGGCATTCTCTGCTCATTTGTCAGCTGATGTGACGGTATCCGGGTTTCTGGAGGTGACTAATAACCCTCTGTCTCCTCACTTAATGCTTTTACACTCACTCCCTCCTTCTCTTAACCTATAAAAGATCTCGCAATCCAGACTTTTGAGCATTAAATTTCTTAAATTAGACATCTATTATACTATGGAAATGTTTTTCTTGTAAACCGAATAGTGTTGAAGAATGTGAATACAAATACTGCAAGTGAAATTGAACGCAAGTCAGACTCTTCTCAACAGGACTGATGTGACGTGCATAGAAAAATGAAACAGTGAAATCTCCCTCCTCAGTAACATTTACAACATTATTGTCAGTCTTTATGCAACAAAGAAAGCAGTTGTGGAGAAAAAAACAAATTAGGCACATGTTTTTTTTTTAATTAAAATGATTAAAAACTACATTATCTGCAAACTTTACAAGCACTCAGTATGGAAGCATTAATGAGAACATTACATACATAGATAAGATTCATAAATTAACATATCAGTTTCAGATGTACATGCTTTGAGCATAAAGACAAATGAAGAGAGCAATATGAAAGAACATTTTGTTAAAACGAAAAAGGAAAACAAAAAAAATGTAACCTTGTGCTCTTTAATTCAATATACAATAAAATACGATTCACTTGTACATTTTGGCTTCCTTGTTTTGCATAAAGAATGATAATCAATCAAGACATTGTTTACTGCCCATCTTTCTCATCATGAATATCCTGACATCAATATAGGCAGTTGTAAAGATCTTTGGTTTGTTTTTGAAGGAACCACACAAATATTTGCAAGTGCGGTTTCCCTAGCTGCATGATTAGGAAGGTTCTCCAGAGGCGAGAGAAGGAAACATGCTTTTACCTTAAAATCAAAGGGAGATAGGAATGAGACAAACAGGAATAAGGCAGACGGCTTCATTTTTGGGATCTAGAAACACCAACACCTTTGCATAAATGATCTTTACCTGAGCTGCAAATGCTAGCTTTTTTTTTTTTTTTTTTGGCTCACTATTCACTTTGAAATTATATCTCTGTTGTGAAGCAACTACGTACTCATCTTTCAGAGTCGCCAATGCTAATCATCCTACTTGTGGAAGACTTGACGAGAAGATATTAGACACCTTATACTTGCCGTAAATACCTTAGCCAACTCATACCAGGATGATATGTGCAGACGTATGAACTACTGGCAGAGCAATGAGCCCCTGGCACTCAGTGGCCAGTAAATTAGACCAGAAAAGACAGAATTAGGACCATAAAAGCTTCAAAGCACTCACTGATAATTATCTAGAACAAAGGGACCTGGGAAGGTTTTCTTTTGCATAACTGCCCTTGGTGTTGGTAAGAAGACACCACTGTGATCTCTTCATCCACGCACTCGTCTTCCTCCAGGGATGGAGAGATCACATGTAACTAAGGGGGAAGAACCCTCAGGACAGGGGGGAATGTGCACACACACCTGTGCTGCAGGAATGTGTGTGTGTGTGTCTCATCATGTAATCGGTGAATAGATTTGTTTGAGTGTGTTTTAAGGACAAGGACACTTAAAGTGTGCTTACTGTATAGAGTAGCAGGAATATTTAATATATAATTCTGCTATTTGTTAAAGCAGAGTTTCAGAGATTTTCCAAAAACAACTGTTAGAAAAAAAAAGATCAAATATAGTGCAAAAATTAAGCAAATGGCTTACATAGCACAGGAAGGGCTAAAATGGTTAAAAGAATATGGCTCTAGATACACCATCTTTCTAACAAAATCTGTTGGCCGTGGTTCATAAGGAATAAAAGTTTATAGTGCATTAAAGCTACATTGGAAGACAAAATAATTACATTAAAGGTTTTGGTTTTTTTTTATAATTTAGTAGCAATATATTACACAAATTCCAATTTTATACTCAACAACAAAATATGGTATAAACTGTATATATATATTCATATGAAAGGAAAGATTGAGAGAAACGTCTAAAAGGTTGTGGATATATGCGAACATTTCCTCAATGTTTGGCTCAAATAAATATCAAAAGTAAACCATGTCATCCAGTTCAAAATACCAGACCAGGAGTTTTTTTTGTGTCTATTCTTAAAGGGCTTGAGTAAGAAATTTAAGGAAAAACAAGACTTGACATCTCAGGACCTAATTTTTCCTGCAAAAAAAACCAAACAAAAACCCTACCAAACCATAAACACCCCTCTGTTTTAGTCTGGTACATTCTTCAAAACATCAGCCATTGTCCCGTTGCAACTCAATACCCTGACACAGCAGAGGAGAATTCATTTCTTCAACGAGTGAGTCCAAATAGTTTAAATGCTTTTCTCTCTTAAGATGCAGCGATTGCGTTGAAACGTCTTCTGCATTCCGTAGCACCGAGAGCTATCCTGATCATTTGAGTAATAAATTAGGCAACAAGGTTCTGCATAAGTACCGCGAGTGTGCGGAAAACGCTCCAGATGCAACAGGTTTTCACAACTGACACAATATTTTGCAGTGTTCTTTTTTTTGTTTTTTGTGTTTTTCCCCATTTTACAGAAGTTAAAGCTTAAAAAGACCAGTTGCTACAGCAGTGCAGCCATGCCTCAGAACAATGTCGGAGTCTCTCACAGAGCAGACGTCCAGTCTGACTGTTCTTCTCCATCCACCAGCGTGAGTCGGATCAGTCAGTTTGTGTAATGCTCGCTGTGGTTCTTCAGTTCATCAGCTGTTCCGATTCTTTCTACCTCCCATTGTCTTTTTGTTCTTCTGTCTTTTATGTGAGTGCATAACCTGTTTATACCTGACAAATGATCCTGAAATGTTACTATGGCTTCTCTGGGCTTATTCTCACTTGTATTTACACATTCAGCTGAACATTATCTCAAAAAGTGGATGGTTTTCATAGTCCTTTAAGAGTACATGTTCTAGCACAGTGCAAGAGTTCCCTCAATTTACAAAAAAACCCCCAAAACAACAAAAAAAACATGGAAGTCTTGAGAGAGTCGTTAAAATGCGAATCTTTTAAGCGAGTGCTGGAGAAATAAAAGACAAACATGCAGCATTTCTCTTTTTTTTGGTTGTTTTTTTTTCCGCTCAGTGTTCAGTTTTTGGTTTGTTTGTTCATCTCTGCTTTGATTCTTCTCCCTCTCTTTCTTCTTCTACACTCTCTGATTGTCTGGCATTTGCTCTTTCAGTCAGTACGGCCTCCAGACGGACTCATCCAAGCGGCCCGAGGCGCTCATGGCTGTGGGGGAGTTGCTGTGGCTACCGTCGGCTTCCACGCCCTCACTCTGGGTGTTCAGGCCCGGGTTCATCAGGCTGTTGGTCCCTCCGGTGCCTGCGGCACCCGAGCAAGACAGCAGGCGGGTGGGTGAGCGCTCTCCCCCAGTGTTCCCCGGCGCCACCATGGAGAACTGGTAGGATCCAGAGCCTGTGCCGTAATACAGGTAAGAATTGGACTGGAAGTTCTGGGTCTGGTTGTTTGAGTAGGGTGGGGGCAGGTAGGTGTGGTATCTAGAGGAAGGTGTCATGCTGAGGCCACTGATGCCCGTGCTGGATGTGTTGGCAGAGTAGGGGAAGGCCCCAGGGTAGTGCATGCGGGGGTCTGAGAAACGAGGATCAGTCAGTGGTGACAGAGACGGGAAGGTCGTCCTCTGTGGGAACAGATCCGTAGTCCCTGTGGGCACAAAACAAGAAACAAAACGTTGGAAACAGTCAACAAATACTCAGCCATGAAAGTATATATATATATATATATATATATATATATATATATGTCTATATACACACATATAGTACAGGCCAAAAGTTTGGACACACCTTCTCGTTCTATTTGTTTTCTTTATTTTAATGACTATTTACATTACATATTTAGATTCTGTGGCTGTGGGCTGTGTATGAACCTGACTTGTGCACAACACAACTGATGGTCCAACCCCATTGATAAAGCAAGAAATTC
>JAPTHA010000016.1:9503085-9522701 GCA_029814585.1 Gymnapogon annona | reverse complement strand
TGAGCTGAGCTGAGCCACCTGCGGCTTGGAGACTCACTCAGCTGCTCTTAGTGGTCTCGGGTTATGCCTTAATATGCTTTACAGTTTCCTCTGACTGGGCCCATCCCTGTGCCCCTGTTGCACACACACACACACACATACACACGCACACACTCACAAACCTGCACAACTGTACGTCTGGAGGCCATGTCTTGCCCTACATTCACCTCCCAGAGGCTTACCATAACCACTACATGACTAACCCAAACCTTAACCTTAGCCTATTTAATTCTAATCTCAACCCCAAAACCAAATCCCATTTTGAAAAAAAAAAAAAGAAAACCAGATAAGATAGTTTGAACTGCTTTTCTCTCCACATTATGACAAATGCACACACACACACAAACACACACACACACAAATGCATAAGTAGACATTCTCACCATGTTGGAGTTGAATGTATCATCTGCATATGACTCACACAGTTGTTTTAGCTCCCACACGTACCGACACCCCCACTTTCACAACCAGGAATAGCCGCTCTAACCGGGTGGACCTCGTGTCACGCCAACAATATTGTGCGTCCTCGCGCAGCATGGAAGCGGGTGCGCGTGTCAGTGCAGGTGCGTGTACTCACTGCGCGGTTCCCGGGGTCCGTCCACGGTCACTTTGATGGCGCGGTGGTAGGTGGCCACTTGTGGCGGTCCGGTGAACACGGTGATGGTCAGAGTGAAGCTCTTCCCTGCGCACAGTCACGCACGTCCATTAGATTCATAAAGGCTTATTGATGGCACTTCGTGCATTAAAATTTCAAAGGAAGTGCAGAACAATTTTTCTATTGTTTGCAACAAAACTTCGCTTGTTCAACATCAAGTCATCACCGGATTTTTATCCCGCGAAAGAGTGGGAATGAAAAAAAAAAAGAAGTAGTCAGGGACCACCTCTTTTGATGGCCTGTCTGCATGTATGATTTAAATTAAGCTATTGGGAGAATGTGTTCCAGATTGTCCGAAAGGGCTTACAGCTATAGTTTATTGTTCAACAAGGCTGGATCTTGCTCCCATCTGCATCAGATACAAGTCCGTGCAGGGGGAGCAGAGGCTGCACCGGGCGGCGGGTCCGGTGCGAGTCCCGGCGCTGAGAAAGGCACCTCTCCATAAAAACAGAATGCGTGGGAGGAAAGAAAAACAAAGAAGAATCCTCGGTTGTCGTGAGGCATAAAGGTAGAATTTAATTCTAAAGGGTTGGTATTAAAATAAAGGCAAATAAATAAAACGAATAAAATAACAGGGAAGTAAGTAAACACATCCCCACTCAGGTTTTATTTGTCACCTGTGTGTATAGTTTGTTTTGCGCAAAATCAGAAATTAACTGTTTCGGGTAATTATTTTTTCTGATATAACTTGTCATTTATTGACTGTGAAACAAAATTTCTGAGGGAGTCTGTGTATTAACCCCAACAACTGTCCGAACATGAGTTTTTTTTTCTCCCCAAAAGCAAGTGAACGTAACACGGATAAAAAAAAATACACCGCGTTAGTCTGTACACCTTTTTGTATCAATAGTCAATAGTGGCGGTGACAAATTGCCCCAGGACACAAATTCTGAGGTGCTTTTTTTTCAGAACCCACAGACTACAGCACGTGGATAATTATTTGTATTCCCTTGGATTAAGGAAATTATAGTCAGGCCGTAACTGTTCGCCGTGACGCAGGCCAGATGTTGTGGATGACACCCGTGAACGTCAGTTGGCAGAGAGTGGGCACTCGCAGTACCCATACCTAAATGAATCCACATTGGATACAGCAGAGCAGGGGTTGGGGTTTTTTTTTCTTCATATTTTGTAATTTATAACAGAGATATTGAGAAAAGTGTAGATATTTTACCAGCTTTATTTCTCTTTTTTTTGTCAGAGCGTGCGTAAATTGTTTACCTGTGTGGAATAATTTCGTTCACCCTGACAGGTATCCGTTGTTACTGAGCTGAGGCATAGAAAAATAAGTTGTTTTTTTTCAATCTATGTGCGTCTCTAAATGCTGCTGCAAATGTCATATAGACCGACCGTGTACCGGTGTCTCTCTGCGCGTGCTCGGGCCTTGTAACGTGTGTGTGTGTGTGTGTGTGTGTGTGTGTGTGTGTGTGTGTGTGTGTGACACACTGTCAGCGTCTGCGCTCACCTCGTCCGCTCCTGCCCACGAAGCGCAGGTCGTTGAAACGGGCCACCTGGTTCTTCATCACGGCAGAGGCGTTCCTTAGTTCCGCCGAGTAGTTCTCGTCGTTCCCGGCCATGACCGTCACCAGAGTCCCGTCGGGAACGTCACCGAGAGCCACGACCTGCGGAACGGAGAAAACGGGCGGTCATTCTGGGTCACCAAAACCAAATGTACACAACCGAGTGCGTAAAACCGCAGCCGGATCCATGAGAATAAACACAAGTATACGTTCACCGTTTTAGCACGAGGCCAATGCCAAAAGTCCTAGACACCTTTCATAAATGGGATTTTTGTTTTGCAGAAACACATTTTAAGATATACATATATTTTTGCGAAGCTTGTGTGGCAAGAATTTTTATTATCCATTTTAACTCCCCTGTCATGTATTACCAGTCTTAATTAAATGTGTCATTTGAATAAACAGATGTTACTTAAAAAACACGTCAGAGGCCAAAACATAAAAAAAACAATTTAACGTGATATAATTTTAGTACAGCAGTCGTTTATGATAGGAACGTTTTATAATATTTATAAAGGCTGGAGTTGTTCACAGCAAACAAATCTTATTAATGCTATAAACTCCAAATAAAGAGACTAAATTGTAAAGCTGCCAGACTTCCATCTGACTTAAATTTCCACATCTGATTTCGATCTGAATAAAACTGCCTCTTAAAAAAATCCCCAATTTTTTTTTCAACGAATGATACACAGATTAAAAAAAATCTATTGCGTGCGTGGTTTCAATTAAAAATATATTAGCAATGGGAATAAAAGGTTGAATGTCTTGCCTTGAAAGCCACGGGGAGGGTTTTGTTGCACCTCCAGTGAGAGGGGAGGACCGAGCAGAGGAAGTTGGGACTGTCGGTCCGGACCAGCTCGCCGGCGTGGTCTGCCAGGACGTCCACCACGTTCCTGGTGTCCGGTCTTGACCTGAGGGGCCCTGCGGTGGCCATGGCCCCGTTACCGTCTCCAATCTTACTGCAGGGGAAGGACGTGGAGGGCGGCGTGAACCGTCTGGTGGTGGGCGGCTCTACGGGAATATGCATCACAACAGCTTGGGTCAGTGCCACCTGACTGGGGGGTGGGGGGGTGGGGGGGTACTTCTATCAGAAGTGCGGGACGCTTTGGGAGAAAAAAAAAAGTTTTGGTCTTTTTTCCCTCCGGGTACTGATGGGTCTCGGGAGTCCACACGGGGAGCGCAAGGGATGGAGGCGAGCGCGCACTAAGTAGAACCCAGTCTATAGAACCCCGAAGACACTGAGGTCTGAGTGTGGGTTAAATCATCTGTGAGCGTGAAGAGCGTCAGATCAGGGTCGCTCTGTGTTTATTTTTTTTTTCTCCAGCTATCTTTAGCTAAATCAAACAAAAGCGCAACAAAGTCTCTTCAAGCGCTCGCCGCTCTTATCTGTCGCACGCGTGGCTTGTTTGAGCCGCTCGTACTCAACACATAAACAGCGCACAGACTACTGGAAGTGTTACTGTGGAAGCACCAAAGCACTCAATCAATCCCCTAAAATAAGTATTTGTCGATCAGCGTAATCCAGCTGCGGTGCCAAAATTAGACGATCCAGATGAGTCTTTGTTTGTCTGAGTCGGCTAAACTAAACAAAACAAAACAAAAACAAAAAAGAAGAAATATCTGGACTGAACTTGTCACACGCCACTTTAGATCTCACCCAGACTCCAATGGCAAAACCCTTTGAAAAGAGCGAGGACTAAATCGTATAAAAAGTCGAGTATCTACGGGGATCACTGTCCGCTTCGCGCGTAAAAGTTCTGTCAACTTTTATCCTCTCGCTGGATCTTCACCACAAAACGGCGACAGCGCGGTGTTACAAGAGAAACTCTCGTGTCGCTCCGGTTGGATTTCCTTAAGTTTATCCTTCAGCGCACGGGGGTTTGCAGAGACGCAAAAAGGAGGAGACGTGAGGCTGAACGGAGTGCAGAGTGCCGCGATATTATTTTACCCGAGTCATTTTAGTGTTTAGTGGTTGGGAGTGTGGAGATGATTTCCACCAATGAATCTGCAGGGTTGGGCTTTCACCAGACCAATCAAACTCTCGGCTGCTCTTTCTTCAGCCCCTTACGGCTGTCACACACGACCTGAATTATTGATACATATCTGTGCTTTGCTCTCTGTTTGTGTTTTGATATAGCGCACAGACAGACCCGCCATCATCCTAAAGTGTTAGGAGTACATTTTTTTTGGTTTTTTTTTGTAGAAGTGGCCACGTTACACACCTGCGTAAAAAAAATCAATCAGCCTTAATTGAAAGTAAATTGATTTCAATTTCGTGCGTAAAGATCCACGCGTCCACGCTATTACGTTGGAAGCAGCTGGCTTTAACGCGCCGAATAATGGCGCTTTAAGTGCAAACCATAAAAATTGCAGCTATGTCTTATTACTCACACGGTCTCACGGGGGACAAATCTGAATTAAATAACACAGGAGCAGCATATGTGAGCCTTTATCCCAGTCACACTGCTTTATTACAGCACCTGCTCTGGTCTATTTTTATTTGCCCTGTTTAGAAAATCTCCACGGAAGGACTTAGACTACACAGAGCCTGTGGTTTAACTCTCATTTATCTGTCCTGAAGTGATATATATATGATGGCTCCTCACCGTCTCCTCTACAGGTAAAAAAGTTGGATCTCATAAAGTCCAATTATCGGCGGAAGACAGATCCGTATCACTTTAATTGACCGAAGCTTCATAATAAAGCAAATGTGTGCGTTTTTTTCCCCCACATCAAACAGACACAACAGAGAGTGTCTGTGTGTGCCAGAGGCTGAACTCATTAGAAACCTGAAATGTTGAGGTTTTTAAACAACAAATGACGGCACACCCTGCGCGCGCGCCGCGGCCAATCCTGCGTCCTGACACTAGTTGGCGCATTTGCCTTTTCAATCGCTGTCAACTCAAGACAGACCGAAGCAGACATTTCACATCTGCAGAGAAAAGGAAACTTATATCTGTGTTCTAACACAGTCGGGAATGTGAGATAATTTCTATGTTAACTAAATAAACAAAAATTATTTATTTCTCTATTTTTTTCTAGACATTTTTAAAGCAGAACGCACGTACCGGACGATTTTTTTTTCACAGTTGGATTTCAGTTTGTGAAATTATAATAAGGTTTGTTATTGTTGGAAAATCAAATTATCCTAAAATTGCATTCGTTTGCTTTGCATTTTGAGGTTTCCTGATCGATTAGAGTTCGGTTTCTGTCGCTCCAACAATTCTAGAGAGAAAGAAATTGGATCATGCACATTTAATTTTCTATAAGTATTGTGAAGATTTGTTGTGCATAGACGCAAAACAGTAATTTTACATTATAGTGGTTTGCACATTTTCCCCAAAAAAATGTCTAGAAATCTTGGATTTGTTTTGCTGGTTTGGATGAATATAAAAAACGCGCCCTGTTAAACAAAAGACAATAAACGTCGACGCATTCGTTTAATTTCAACAGGGAATAAATAGCAAAATAAACACAGAGATTTCGTAGAAGTGATTTTTTTTTTTAAATTCCTTGAATCAATAGAGGTTTTATTCCCAACCAGACGTTTTTATTTTCCAGCGGGAGCCTCTTTGCCTGTGTGGCGGGTTTTAAGTTGTTTACTCGCACCACCATAAATTAAACGCAGTTAATTGGCGTGAACCCTAATCCGCAGTGCCTTCATATTTTTCCTTTAATTTACTCTATCTCACTGATCGAAATCAAAGTCACGGCCTGAGAAAAAAATAAAAATAAAACGCTGTTCTTAAAATGAAAAAGAAATAATAATTTTAAAAAGTGTCGGTCCAATTAATATCTAAATATGAGCGTTAATTCACGTCTGTTGTTAATTTTCGATCAAATTTGGCAAGTATAATAAAAAAAACACAGTGATGGTTTATCTGTCAATACTGGGGTGACTTTAAAGCTGCAGAACTGTTACCTCCTCTAAACTGTATGTGAATTCTCAAACCTCATATTCAGTGTCAATTATTTTTTCTTACCGTCATTTTATTGATTTATTTTACAGCTTTCACACTTTTGAGGCCACAGAAGTACTCTCCTGAACTCTATAGTTTCACATTGTGACACTCCTTGTTTGTGGTTGCTTGTTATTTAGGTGTTAAGGGCAGGTTCAGTTGGCTCTGATGACTCATTGCTCTACCAGTTAAATAAATAAGTAAAAAAAATAATTATTCCTGAGTAATAACTCCCTTTAGATAGAGAAGAGCTTTAATCGAGATAGAAGAGCTGTTATTGTCTGTATCTTTATACGGATTGAGTATAAAGAAATACTTCTCATCTCAATTACACAGTCTGATGAAGGCGTTTGTGTAACATCAATGCATGGAAATCCAAAAATCAAAGAAACTCATCCCAGTCTTGCACAGTGCACATAATAGACGCAGCTAAATGTCTAACAATCTCTCGTGCAAAAAAAAAAAAAATCACTTCCCATCAGATCACCTATCATGCAGCCTCTATTTCGAGTAAAGCTTGACTGAGACAATGACAATGCCGCTGATATTTTAGTCGTCGTCCTACCCCTAGTTCATTATTAATATGTGACCACACATCCCAGCTACCCTGCTCAGCCATAATGTGCGCTCCGGGCGCCTGTCACATTTAGACCTCTGCATTTCAACATGCAGTTTCTACAGTTTCAGCCGCACAGGCATTGAGGACAGAACCCGCCGTGCCCCTGAACGATTTTTAATGATCCGGGTGGGTTGAGCCTGAAATCAAGACAGAACTCCTGGAGGATATGTGAAACCTTGGACCCACCTCTTAATAGGCCTCAGCATATATGATTTTTTTTTCTTTTTTTTTTCTTTTTTACCATTCGAGGATAAAAAGAAATTGAATCCTTCAGATAGAAATGTTAACACTGTTTTAGTTTCTCCCTGTAACGCTGTGACAAAAAAAAAAAAAAAATAGTCTGCCTCCGTTCCCTGGGTTCCTGGTCTGAATTGTCACGCGGACTTGGAACAAAACTGGTCCTCTGTGGTTCCGGGGGGGAAGCACAGTCTGCCTGCTGTGAGTGTGCCATCGATGCCGCTTAAAAGAATGCTGAGTAAATGTAGAAAAAGGTGAATCCCGAGGGTCCTCTTCCCGGTGTTTAAAGGCAAACCCACTTACGTTAGGTTACACGTGTAATGAGGTAGATTGAAAAGACTAATATGACTATGATCCCCATTAGCAGACCTACCAGTACAGGCCTTTGGGGTCTGTAAGCTTATACCTGACTCTAAATGCCACCCACGCGGCTATCAGTGCCACTTAAAAGTCACTTTGAAGATGGGGACGTTCTCCAATACACGGAGATCTCTTTAAAGTTTTCATTTTTTTTTTTTTTTCTGAATATGATCTATTAGACTGTGTAAACTCCCGGGCTATTTTCAGACATGTACACATAAGCCTTTGGATGGGTAGCTATTCATTTGGAAAGGGGGCTATGGGGGCAATTAGAAATAGTTTGAGGTTCGGTGATGACATAAGACAAAGATTTCTATCTTTAGAGAAGCTGTGGCGGTCACACATTTCTGTACATTCACAAATTACAGGGCGAGCTTGGCCCTCAACCCACCGAATGCATTCCTTCCGAAAAGTGTCTGCTCGAATTTCAGCCGGGGGTTTCTGCTCAGTGGAAATATGAGTGTTCTGAATGGACGACTTCTATGAAATGGAGTTTTATTCCTCACGGATTAAATTAGCTCTACTTTGGGGCTCGGGGTATTTTTTTGTATGAATGATGAATTCTGCGGTGGCCATGGAACGCCAGGCTTGTTTACCCTTCCCTCCCTATTTTTTTTTTTTTTTTGAAACATAGCTTGCTCTGAAATGGACTTTTTCTGCTTGATATGACAAGAGTGTCTGTGATTAGACTCGCGAGCATGATGTAAGTCACCAAAAGCCATTTGTGCCAGTCCCCTCAAAGCCAAATCATATTCTAGCGTCAGTGTGTTTATATACACAAGTATATGGAGAAACTTTTAAACAACAGTGAGTGGGTTCAGACTGTTTGGGTTTTGGGCTCTCGCTGCTCTGATGGCTGATTCTCTCTCAAATTTTGATTACATAACGTGTCAGCACATCACAACCGGTGGTCATTTTTGTCCATTTTGATGTTCAGACAAGAAAATAAGAAACACATTGAACAGTTTTGATCATCTCAATGCATATGTTATTTTTTTTTCTCCGCCAATGATGTCTGTGTTAGTTTTAATTATCGCAGGAATCCACTGTGTATTTAAACTGAGTCTGAGGTCATAATAACCTTAAAAAAGAAAAAAAAACTGTATCCCTCCATATATATTTTTTTCCTATACATCTCTGTAGTTTGTGGCTCGTAATATTTTTCATATCCTGTAACTTATGAAAGTGTCAGGCCCTAATTTCAGATCCTTGAAGGCGTTTATAGTATAATATTATCATTAAAATGATGAAGAGCGATGTGACAGTTCCAAAACCCAGCAGCTAATTACTATGTAAGCGTGATGCCGCAGTGCACAAGTCACCAGTCCAGACAATGAGCACATTCATCTCATACATCTTTAATACTCTGCTTACATTTTATAAAAGGTGCAGAGCGGAGCCCGGGGCTTATTAAAGCCTTCTGAATCAATTGAGTAGAATAATGGCTGTTGGGGGACGACTCCCTCTCCAATGTTGTTCAGGCGGGGCTGTTGTTTTTATTTCTATCCGCTGAATGTAAACGGGCGTCTTATTGAGTATGTTCACTTTCCAACGTACCAAGCGCCCATTTGTCTGTGTGGTACTTAATTTCGAGACTAACATTTTATGCGATGAGCTTGGTAGTGGAGATGGTTTTGATGGTCCCCCATCCTCTAGAGGGGGCTGCTGTAGATCCAGATTGTTTACGTGCGCATGTCCGTATGGTGCACTCACGCCTTGGTAAGTGGGTAAGACGCCCTGATGCGTTCACTGTCAGGGGCTGAATGTGGTCAGGCCCCCTCCCTGTCCTTTCGGTGGCAGTTCAATGGCACGCACACACATGCACACATACACACACCACACCCGATTCAGGAAGGGGGGGGGGGACTTGCCGTAAACCCCAGTGTCACGGTGGCTCCGCCTTCACATCATCCGTCGGGTACACTCACCCAATGATGACAGTCAGCAGCCTGTGATGTGGTTCCCAGGCCTGTTTATTCTTTGGAACCCACTAAAAGTAGCGTTGGATGGTAAGCTCACCAAAAGGCCTCAGTGCTATTATAAGAGCACTTTGGGTTGAGTTTTGATCTGGTGGGTTTGTAAATAGGGCCCTGCCTTGCTGCGGGGCACCACTTTTGGGTTATATTGTTTAGTGTGACCTGAAGGAAGCGTTTTGATATTTAGGGTGATTTGTAACCTGGAACAGAACGCAACGTCCAGAAGTGATGTATTTGACTTGTAGAGTTTGAGGCCGTATATGCCATTAGCTTATACTTTTCATAATGTCGACGATGACGGACAAATGCCTTGAAATGTACCACCCCTATGCTTTTTTTTCTCCTTTTACTGAAGGACGGATGATATTTTTTTCAGGGTCTTTATTTACCCTTGAAAGTCGGTATAACTTTTACATTTAAATGAGTCCCATAAATACGTCAACTCCTCCATTTTTTTTTTCAGCTGTGGTTTTTAGTGTGAGCTATAATCATTTCTCATCTTTCTTTGTCTCTGTGTCTGTATGTCTATTTGTGTGTAACAAGACACACACACACATCAAATCCACATACACATAGACACACAAACACAGCGTTTCTCCTTCTCTGGCGAGAGCTTCTGATGCAAAGACGGCAATCTGTAATCTGTAGTAATTGCATGTTGCAGAAAAACATTTTTCCGCTGTGGTAATCGCTGCAATATGTGCAGTTGCGTTGCCAAAGTGACAGCACCCCCACCCCCTACAGACGCACACATGCACACAAACACACACACACACACAGAAGTATCCTGACTCACTCAGACTTTGCCAAATGTGTCCAGCTAGAGCTCCGCTGAGCGCTCCTCCGAATGGCTGAGAGGTACAGACAGAGAAGACACTGTCGCATTGTGACAAACGGGTTGTTGGAAAGTGGTACATGCACACCTGTGACACCACCGCCTCGCCTTCACCTTCTGCAACAGATTTACAGTTCCTGACAGTGACAGTTTAACTGCCACGCTGCCCCGGTGCCAGAGCCCTGCCAGAGCCCAGCTGCCACACACAGATCAGGGGAACAATCTCCCAGACAGCCACATCAGTTCGCTCCCCCCTTCTCCTTTATAACAGTCATTCAACAGCACAAGCAGGTGACGCGTTTATCCGTAGCAGGTCCCAGACTCACTCCTAATATATTTATTTTTTATTTTTTTCCTCGAGCAGAATATAGTCACCATTCAGATGAGTGGAAGTGGAAGCCACATTAAATGCAGGGAGTGCAGTGACGGTCTGTGGCTAAGCCATTGATGCATATTTATCAAACCATCGTCTACCATTTCACCACTGACACAGCGTCTCCTTCACTCTGCCGGAGCGCGCCGCAGGTTGATGAGGTCATCCTAACTGTGAGACTGAACATGGTGGATGTCGACAAAGAAGGAGACACATTTTACCAGCTCCTCTCACAACCTCAGCACATTATGAATGCCTCTCTCTCTTTCTCACACACACACACACACTTGGTCTCAACAGCCAGGGGAGCCACACATTTATGATATCATTACCTGCTACGTCATCACCCCCTTTTGCGGGACAGATCCCCAAAATACATCAGCCTTGTTGGACTTTTTTTTTTTTTTTGCATTGCACTCTTCAACGTGTAACCGCACACACCTAGTATACGGACTAGGACAAGTAATACTCCGAGACATTTATAGATACGCAGCACAGACACCAAGATTGCAACCAGACTGTGTGTGCAAACCTTTTCCTCTCTGGGCTGCTACTCTGACTGCTGAAGCCATCCAACCTCCCAGCACTTGAACTTCCCTGTGTCTCTAATGGAGTCTCTCTGTCAGATCAAACAGCTCCCACTGACGAGGAGAGGAGACAGATCGCCGCGCTGGAAGCCGTTCAGTCTGACAGCCCGAACACGTTTGACTGGCAACGCAGCCTGTGTCTACTCTTCCATTGCTAGAGATCCCACACAAATATAGTAGCGCCACCAGAGAGGGGAAGAGGGGGTGAAGACCAGGGAGGGGGGGGGGGTAAGGGAGCCTGAGTCTGTCGGCTCAGAAAATAAGTTGTGAGGCGTCCCTCTCACACAAAGGCAAAGCCCCACAGCACGGTCTTTTCTCAAAATGAAATCGCATGTGAGCTGAATATTAGGAAGTGCGCATGGCTTCCAGCAACCACCAAGCCATTATAGCAGAGCCTGTAAACCACATTTTCACCAGCAGACAATGCGCCTTTGTGCTTGTTGTGTGGCTGTCCCCTCTCGCTAGAAACTGAAGAGAACGTCGCACGTTGAACACTGCGGAGATGAGAGTAAAAGAGATGTGAGGAAAGCGATAAGGAGGATGATGGAGAGGCATGAATAAAGCAGAGTGTCAGTTTTAGATCTTTAGTTAATTAGTGGCAGTAATGTCAGGAGGGACAACTAGGACAGTCTGCCCTCGTTTAGCCCCATAGCGGTGGGGATCTTTGATGTGGTTGCGCATGGAATGCTGTTGTTCATTCCTCTCTGCAACAAAAGCCACATGTTTTATTTTTTGAAAATAGGTCTCTGCTACTTCGAACTGTGAAGACGCACGGCGAGGTATGTAATGTATGGAATGAATGACACAGACTCATAACACATAAAAGCCCAGTCAGACATGTGCCAGTCCGCCACTGTGCCAGCTGTATTGTCCTGAGCCCCGTTGCGTGTTTGCCTTTAGATGTTTTGAGATGGAGTCAAACTTCCTCTTTGCATTGTGTGTGCATACATTACACCAACTGCACACACATTTAAACACAGCCTTATGTGAAAACACAAACGCACACACACACACACACACACACGCACTGATGTACACGTTTTCAACTTTTCAACTATTGTCATCAGTATTTGTCCCTTTCAACTCTTTTCATCGCTGTTAAGGCAGTCAGGGTCATCCCAGGTTCTGTCACACTCATTCAAGTGTAAATAGACTTCAAAGAGCCCCCAAAATATTGAATTTGCATTTATTTCCCTCTTCAGAGGGGTTCAGCCTCCCGAGCACCATCTGACTCACCACAGAATCCAACCAGATTCAAGCAAAAAGCCAGCGCTGGTTTCCTGACAAGTGTCCATGCCACTTTCCTCTGCAGACGTGAGACAACTCCTGGAAAGTACTTGGCTAACCCTCAGGGCTTTTCATCAGTAGGAAACAAGGGTGTGGCGCCTCTCAGCCTGAAGCCCAGGAGCCCAGGAGAGCGCTCTGACACATAAGACTGTCGTCCCTCATCAATCGGATCTTTTGCACAGTTAATGATTATTTTCAGTCTTTCCAATTGATATCAAACTAAATCAAAGGAATATTAACAATCTCCAAATGTCGCTGAGCTGTTTGCTGCAGGGAGAGCAGAGTGCCTTGCTTTGCGTGCGGCTCTGCCTCTGTGATGTCTACGGGCTGAAGTCCCAGTCTCAGATTAAGCAAACCAAATTGGAGACTGAAATTTATTTTCAGTGGAGTCTCTCCATTTAAATCATTGCTGGAGTCAAGGACTTGGCTTAATTGGCGTCCAGGAAACCACCCGTGTGTCCGAAGTGACTGAATGTTTCCTCTCATCATCTCCGTCACTAATCAGTAGTGGCGTTGCCCGTGTACAGTTCGCACCCTGAGCCACGTGGAGCTCGCAGAGTAAGGCAGGACTTTCCTACCTTTGACTCAGAGCCTGAGGCGTCCATTGAGGTAACTGCACACTAATCCCCTGATTGCTGTGTTTAGGCCCGGCACGTCGCTGCTCCACGTCAAAGGCGGCCGCGACTAACGACGAGCTAATGACACAACGATGACAAGGAGCATTTGTAAACCCAATCAGTAGCCTGGAGCCTGGCTGCCTGGTGATTAGGTTAATCAAACTCTATAGTGACTGAATGACTGGCTCACTGTCTGCCTCTTATGTCATCACGCTGATTAAAGGGGAGAAGTTGTGTTCAAGTCCGTCAAGCCCTCTCCGCTAACACAAACGTCTGTCTGCCAGGCTGGCAGTGTTAGCGCTGTTAGCTGTCATGCCACCGGGACACTGTCGACTCCAGAGACTCCAATTGAATTTCTGAAGTGACTTAATTTTGAGTTTTGACAAGACAAAATTAGTACGGCGTTGGTTGAACTAAGTTACTATTACTATTACTATTAAAAAAAAAAAAATTCATATAACTAACTCACTGCTTTCTTGGGGTAAATTGTAGGGCTTATAGTATTTGTAAGTGTCTGCAGTCATTTTCAGGGTCACACTCACATGTGTATATAGTTGATTCGACGACAGGAAAGGCTCATTGGTTAGAAGCTCTGTCCCATCAGTGCAGGAGTTACCACAGCAACACAGTAGTCAGTTCAGTATTTTTTAAGGAAAACCCAAATTGACGCTTTATAAAATCAAGGAAGCAGCCGCCGATATTTTTCAGTTCAGTCCTGCGCTGTTTAAGTCACTGTGTTGGTAATTCTGCTGGTCGAAGGCACGGGGAGACCATATGTTAGTCCTGACCAGCTATTACGGTGAGGTCAGACAGCATTTAGAGGGGGGAAGCGTCACGGTCATCATGTTGACATGCACTTCTGCTCTCTGACTCAGCACCAGGAAAAACTCCTGCTCAGGGCTTCTGTGTGCAAGCGCACGTGCACGTCCCGTACGCATACCGTCAAGTCTACGGCGTGTCTGAGCTCATGACAGTCGCGTCTGTGACCATGACAATGAGCGTTTTGCAGCAGACGGAGAGTGACCTCACAGCAGACAGACTACGGAGAAGACGCGGAGGGGCCACTTCTGCTGCACAGCTGAGGGGGAATCCCTGGCGTGTGTGAGTCCGACTGAGCTAATACAGAAGTGAGCAGCTGTGGAGAAAGTACGAGCTCGCCGAGGTTTACTTGAGGGCAACTCCTGCTGCAGTACACGGGGATAATCAATCATTTTGTTTTAATTTTGCATGAAATTCTGAAAGGTTGTAAAGGCTTAAAAAGAACAGGTGTACCAGCGTCAGCGCAAGCGCATACTGGCAGGAAGTAGATCCCAGATGTTTAGGCTTAATCCAGTTTTAGAGAGCATAGATAATATGCTTAAATACTCACATTTGTATCCTCTCTGTAGTGGAGCAGGAAAGCACATTTAGGTGGCCCATTACTGCTGCAGTTAGGAGCATTGTCAGATATTTGTTCTCCCCAATGAATAGGCAAAGAGGAAGAAAAAAAAACAAAACAAACAAAACCCCCTAAAAATCCCATTTTGAAGTGCAGTCTCCACAAAAATCAATTCCCTGTGGTTGCAGTCATGTTTTTAGGGGAGGATAGAAGCAACCCAAAAACATGTTTTATTGCACCAGTGATAATTAACTGTATGTAAACAAGTTGAGGGGAAAAAAATCTGGGAAAATAGAGCAAAAATCGAGAATCAGAAAACATTTTGTAGCCTGCAGCCTTTCACATCCTATCATTATCTGAGTTTTTCCTCCACCATAATTAAGTTTTTTTTTTTTCTTTTCTTTATTGCTTATGGGAAGCGGGAAAGGCTATAAGGATGTTTTGAGCATGATTAAAGTTGCTCATAATGAAGTGAAGATTCAGTCTGGAGGAAGGATTTTTGTCTGCGAAAAACATTCCTTTTAATCCCTTTGATGGTGACAGAATGAGTTCTTCTGGGCCTTAGATCTCTGCTAAACTTTCACACATGATAAAATAAAACCCTCCTTTCCTCCTGTGTTCCATCTTGTGAAAAAAAAAAAAAAAGAAGTCGCTGTGTGCTGATAATGTTTCTGAACATGTGGGATCTACATAAGTTTAAGTCATTTTATTTGCTGCCGGCCAGACCCATGCCCACCCATTAAAGCAATTTGTGGGTTAGTATGCAACTGTAATGTTTAAAACAAAAGTGCGCAGCAATCGACTTAGTGCTTAGTCACAGGCAGCTTTTGTTTTTGCTCTTTTTTTTGTTTTGTTTTTTTTTTACTGCAAAAGAAAGGATGTTGTTGACAGCATCTATATAACGAACCAGGGCGGGGTCTAAATAATGAGTTGTGTTTCTGAGTCAAACCCAGGTCACATCTCGACAATTGTAGCTGAAAAAAAGAAACTCAGATGGCAGAAATATTCAACCTTTTTATTTAATTTTTCATTCTTTCTTTGCGTGTTTAATGTTACTAAACACAATTTTTAGACACTGAAGTGTTTGCCGCATGAATACAAGTTAATAATACGCAAATTAGCTTTCAATAACAGTTGTGTTTTTTCTACCATCCCAACTTCACCATGTAATAAGCTGCGGCCCAGGCCTGTGGTTTAGGGCGTAGGTTTAAAACAAAATTAAAAAACAGAAAATTGTGAGAAGGGCATTTCCTTAATTTAGCTGTCCACCGCGCAGGATGAATGAGATCATGAGGAGTCTAATAACAGTGACGGAGATTTAATCATTTTAACGTAAGGGTTTATATGAAATATTATCAGCTCATAAGTGAAGCAAATTAACCATAAAGAAATGACTCATACAAGTTAGACTAACCTCGTCCACTATGGGCATCAGTGTATTTATTTAATTTTTTTTTACATGGGGCAAAGGAATTTGACATTACGATCATTTTATTCCTTATTATTCTATTATTTAAGCCCTTTCAGTCTACACATTTTTCTGCTTACATGTAGTTTGTTCCTGTTTCGGTTTCTGTTACTTCCACGTATAAAGCCTCGTCTAGACATGGCGAATGCCTCCGTCACTTGAATTGTATCTGGACAGATGTACTCATGGACTGATAATTCACTGCCGCCGCCGCTCTTTAACTTTCACCTAAAACCATCTGATATATGCTTGCTCTTTTGTTTTCGTCTGAGGGTAATGTCAGGCGAGTGTGTTCAGCACGCCGCCTCTCTCGGCTGCCATGTGCAATCAGAGCGGCGGGGGTTAACGTGGAGGCTAACTCTGGATGAACTTGTTTAAAGGCTCCTGCGCCTTCTTCTTCCTGCCGGTTTGGCTCGGCGTCAGTATTCGGATGGCGCTTTACAGTCGATGTACCTCCAGTGTACTTTCCAGTAAAATTACAGAACACATGATATGGTGATATCCTGGTAACCCCCCCCCTCCCCTTCCACCTTCCCCCTTCTGACCCCCTCCAGGAATGTTTGTTGAACAAAGTTGCTCAACCTTTCTAAACACTTTTTTTTGCCCCCCCCCCTTTCCTCCTTTACAGCATAAATCCATATTATCAGATTGGAGAGCAGCCGCAAAAGGATCTGGCCCCTGCGGTTGATGCCGACCACCAGAAAATTGTATTTACTACTACACTTAGCGCGACTTTAACCTTGACCAACGCAATGTTCGAACACGTCAGTTCGGGCCAAAGTGTATAAGGGCAGAGGCAGGTTTTGGATTAGTCGACTGCATAATGAACACGCCCCTTTTTTGCAAACCCTACCTGCAAGCCATCGAACTGGCAACTCCAGTAAGTGTTCCCTATAAAGTCGTGTTGACAGACGGTGAAAACGGCGAGACGGACCAAAAAGTAAATAAGTACCTCCAAAACGTTTACAGCCCTAATCAAGTCCAGAGCTTTTTTTCTTCTATCCAATATGCCTTCAGAGTTTTATAAATAGATATTATACTGGGGTAAATTGGAGACAGGATTTCAGCGCTCTGTGGCTGTCATGAGTTTTTTATTATTTGCTTTCACTTTAGAATATTGAAACTCTTAATATCTGGTTACAGATTTCAGCTCACTCAGCCAGTCTTCATGTTTTGGCGTCACTCAGGGGCCTCGTACTCAGCAGGATCTTGAACAGACTCCAATCAAGCGTGTTAATTTAAAGGAGAACAAAAAAAATAATAATAACGTAAAAAAAATGTAGAAAAATCTTACCCATATGTCTTTGTTATTAATAACTTCACCCAAGGCCAGCTTTCTGTTGTGTCAACATTGGTAGACTTTCCTGGAGCTACTGTATGGAGCTTTCTTTATTTGTCAGCGGTTCAGAGCTCAAAATTCATCTTGAGTTTTATCCTCTGTGAATTCTCATTTTGGTCTTCTTTTTTTTCCGCAGCTGTGCATGTGTCTCTTAGGCTTTTCCCTCCCTCAAAACATGTCGAACAAACCAGACCACCTCCCAGAATCCTCCAAAATAACCTCTCTACAACTGTGGTGAGGCATGGCACATTTCTCACACACAATCCCTCACTTCCATTCATTCAGAGCAATAAGCCAAACATATAAAACCATTCCCACCCTAATAAACCGGGGCCTTTTTCTGGGCCACAAAGGGAGCTGGCTCCCAAGAGCGTAACACTCTAAAATGGACCCCCGTATAAAAAGAGTCTGCAGGGAACACAGTGGCCCTTCCAAGTGGAGGGAAATGTGGTGACAGAAACCCAGCCAAGGATATGACCGACCACACAGACCCCAGTACAGCTGCTATAAACCAGGTACCCCACCTGATACAAGCGCTGCCAACATGTCAGGATCGGAAAACTCAGTAAAACTTTACACAATTCTGCTTCACACGAGGAAAAGTCCAGTGCTTATTTTGGAAACTGACGTTTCTGAAGTGAGAGGGATGGAGGACGGTGGGATGGTGCAGAAAGTGTCTCAGAAATGCTGTTTTCTGATTAAAAAGCGGTGCCTCTGCTGTGTGAGGGTTAGCAGGTGTAGCCTCATTGTGGTTATCAGTGAACAGCAGCAGCACTCAGAGTCTGCATCAGATTAACACCTCGCACAAGCAGAGTTCAGTATATTTCCATCTCTCTCTCTCTCTCTCTCTCTCCTTCCTGCTCTCACTGTGTATTTATACAAAAAGCTGTCAGACTATTGGTCTTTTTTTGTACTCACTTCTTAACAACAACAACAAAAAAACCATCTAGCATGAGAACGACAGCTGCGTGTGCCTGCTTTCGTTGTGACTCTATGTGCATGTATCATATGCTCTACGTGTGTGTCTGTACGTGTGTGTCTCCCTGAGCGTCAGCGGAGGACTGAGGTTTCTGAGGTGAGGCGTTCTCTCGTTTCTCACGCGAAGTGCATCTGATGTTGCACATCACATGCTTACATGTGTTCTCTGTCTGCACTGTGAGATAGATGGGCTCAACTGAACCAATGTAGCACCTATATACAGAGGTTTTTTTTTTTTTACACATCACAGAAATTAACATGAAAAATGACAAGAATAGCTTCTCAGTTGTCTCTGTTAATACGGAGTTACCACAGAGATGGTTTTTAATCTGGTGTCATTTCTCAAGCGGATGAACTGCTGTTGATGGATGTATTATTTCCATAAGCCTCATGTTGCATAACCTTAAAATCAGAGGCTCGTGCACCAGACGTTTTTACAGCCTCTTTGATTTTCTGTAACCGTTCCTTTTAATTTTAGTTTGATTTGAGTCTAAAAATGAAACTATTGCCAAATTGCTTTGCCTGTGTAACACAAGTTGTTAAAGTAACCACGGGGGTATTTTGCTTACATGAGGTAGTCCCAATCTGAAATGCTTTCAAATTGAACTGGATGATTTAATGACTCTTGGCCTTTGTTCTCTCCCAGTTCGGTTTCATTCTCCTGACAGAAGAAACTGTAAAAGGATATAGCATGTTCACTAATGATTTCCAATGGTGATTACAGCTTTAAATGCTTGTCGCCCCCCCCTCCCCCTCCCCTCCCCTTGACCTACTCGGTTTCTTTGTAAAGCACATCGTCGTCTCGCTGCGCGGGTAGGGACTCAAAATGAAAATCAGGCCTGTTACGTTCGAGGTTAAAGCAGCTCCAACGTCTGATAGACAGTGTGCATGAAACCTGAAAAGAGCGAGACACTGGTCTGTAAACAGTGAGGAGATAAAGGGATGCAGATCCAGTGGTTATTGAGAAGAAAGGGGGCCGGGAGGGGGGGGGGCTTAGCCATGTCAAGAGGAAACTATAAACGCCTGGGTGTCTGTAGAAGCTGCGAGAACACTGGAACATCATCTCCTGTCACTGCGGTTCCACTGTGGATATCAGAGGATTGTTCTCATGTGAGCAACAGATGTACTCTGCTCTGACTGTGTGTGTGTGTGTGTGTGTGTGTGTGTGTGTGTGTGTGTGTGTGTGTTTGACTGACTGTGTCTCGCTGCATGAATGGAAGGCTCCAGAGAGTTTAAGATATACTCTGCAAACAATTAGGAGCTGGTAGTGCTTCTCCTGTGGCCGTCTCTAATTAACAGTGCAACGAGGCCTTAATTGGGAAGGAGATTGGAGGGTTTTTTTGACGCTGCCTTTTCAGTGGCTGCCTCAGTGGTTGTGCGAGCAACAGTGGG
>JAPTHA010000016.1:9433279-9451285 GCA_029814585.1 Gymnapogon annona | reverse complement strand
TGTGTGTGTGTGTGTGTGTGTGTGTGTGTGTGTGTGTGTGTGTGTGTGTGTGTGTGTGTGTGTGTGTGTGTGAGTACGTCCATACGATCTACATTTGTAAGTTTATCCACATTCATTGACAAATGTGTGCGGACGAGGTAGTGACTCTGTATATTCTGCCAACCACAGGCTCCAGCACATTTAACTGCATTAATTTGGCGAAATTATTCCAGCGCAACATCAGACGGTTCACATTTGCTACCTGGCAAACCCTGCGTGTTCACGTCAAGTCCACCCACTGTCATTACTCCATTATCCCTGTTAATATTTATCATGGTGGCATGTGTTGATGGGAGCAGAATGGGAGGCTGGATTGGTCAAAGTGCTGACATTTATCCCGTGTGTTTGCGGCTCTGATGGTTTGGTTCGGGACTTGTCATGTGACCGCTTCAGCTTTGTTCTATCTCTCTCTGTGGACCATCACCCTACCATGATGGAAATTGCCAGGGACAAATTAGTCGCATATGTTGAATAATGGTAACAACAATTGATTGGGCACAGCTTGCCTTTGGGGAGGTACTGTGTGTGTGTGTGTGTGTGTGTGTGTGTGCGTGTGTGTTGGTGCGATTGAACATGTGCGTCTGAGCATGCAGATTTTGGAATTATTATCATCGTAAATTAACCCTGCGTGCATGCAGGCTGCTCAGTGTGTCATCTGGTTTGTTTACAGTGCACTTTATGCATTTGTTTGTGCATCAGTTTTGTTACCAGTTTGTTATCAGCGATCAACAGTCGGATCAGACTCGCCAGTGCTGCCATTGCAGACATATTTTCTCTGATTGCTGTGACATTCCTGATGAGGGAGGAGGGGATCTGAAGGAATTGCACCAACTAATCTGGAAAAGCATGAGTCATTTTCTGTGATGCATCTCCAACAAAGCCTCCCACCACGCCATACATGCCACCTGTGATTGATGACTTCTATTGTCGGCCCTCCTTTCTATGATCTTTTAATAAAGTTACTTTGTACGCCAGGAGAGCTGGTTGGACTCATGGTAGTGACTCACTGCATGGAGTTACTTTTTCATAAACAGTCATGAACAATGTGTCGGACTTCTGTGTATAAGACAGACGTAGCGAAAATGTTCCCTTAAAGCCAGTGATAGCTGACATTTGTGCCAGTGATAAAGACATTTACAAAACACATGTATCACACATGTATGTACTTACACATGTATGTACTTGTGCACTATTTTAATGTCTGTTTTACTTTTATTTCCTTATGCTAATAGTTCATTCCTTATCAAAGGAAAACATGTACGTTGACTCCATTAAAAACAACTAAACGTATGACATACATTGCATAATGCTTTCCATGATACATGCAGGTTAATTGTTTAATTATGAAAAATCACCTCTTGTGTGTTTATTAATTAGAACTTTTCAATAACAATTTTACACCTGTATAAACAATCCATAACAGACTATTTCATTTAAAATTCACTCATATATCTCTGACATAGGAGGATTCTGTTGGGTTTCTGTTGTGAATTGTCCAGGAGTTTCGTTGGACAAACTCTGCATGTGAAGTGCTATGAGGTAACTGTTGTTGTGATTTGGCGCTATATAAACAAACTTTGATTTTGATTTGACATAAACAACAGCTTTCCTTTTATCTACGTCTTATAATATGTATTAATTTGTAGAATAATAAATAGTATATTTGTATGTGATTTTAAAATAGTTGTACTATGTATAGATTAAGTCTATAATAAAGATAAAATAGCCCATATCAACTTGTTTGGTTAATCATTAAGTATTAAAAACTTTTTTTTAAATTAAATAAACTGACCAAACTGGTGAGAAAGACGAGAACGAAGAAACAACAGATTAAAATTTTAAAAGTAAATACATCTAAGAGACACTGTCGCCATTGCACGCGTCACGGCAGGAGGATGATGAAACCAGCGTTGTGTGCTCTCCATTCAGGGACAGAGCCTCCTATTTATTTTTCTTTCCTGCCTTCTGATTGGCCGGCAGAGGTGTGCAGCCAACTATCTGTGAGCTTCCTCTCCAGAGCCCGATGACAGATCTAAAGGATAGTTCCCTATCCCTCTTGTTACAAATAACTTCCTCTGACATGTTTGGGCACACTGACAATGTTTTGAGTGAAAACAGCTTTCAGGGTTGGATGGGATACAAGCTTTCAACCCCTAGGGTGGGCTACTTCTTCAACTGATGTTTTATCCTTCAGAAGAGAGAAAGCAAGAGGGCCACGAAAAAGAGCGGGAGAGAGAGGGAGAGCGACGACAGAACCCAAGCGATGGCAGGATTAAGGTCTGCACAAAACCGTGTAGAGCCTTGAATAAAAGCGTCTGGCTTTACAGTGTGACAAAGGCCTGTTTTTTCTCTTTCAGTCAGTGCTATAAAGGGAGGGGGGGGCACAACAGAGCAGAGGTGTGTCATTGTTGACACAGACAGGGAAGAATGCCTGGACAGTTTTCCTCTGTTGCTGTGACTGGATCCACTTCTGTGGTCTGGGCTGTGTGTTTAGAAGCAGTTCCAGGTCGTTGCATAGGAACTGTGTCGTAGGCACAGACAGACTTTGTGTCTGCACTCTGTCCTCCAGGTCTGAAATCATTGAGCAGAACACTTTCTACTGCTGTGTGTATACCACAAATCCTCTGATTACAGTCAGCTTAGGCACCAAAGCAGTGTTTTTGCTCCTTATTATTTTAAGCCTATTGCTAATTGTAGCCATACAAACTGCATTTTTTGAGTCCCTTCTCTCGTTCTTACCCGTTAGCGTCTGTCCTCTGGGGCAGGTCTTCCTGATCAGGCCCGTCGGAACGCTCCTGTGTCCTCCTCAATTGCCTAATCAGAGGAGATGGTGAAATCAATGAGGTGGATAGATCCTAACAGGAATCTGAAATAAACACCGGCTCTGAAGATCAATGAGTTTCTTCTCTTGTGTGTTTGCATGTGAGAGCAGTGAGCGAGGCGCTGAGGAGCTTCGACCTTCTCCTGAACAGCCAGGCTTTTTACTCTGTCTGTATTGGATCACTTTTGGGAAATGATGGGGGGGTGGGGGGTGAAAGGGAAATTCACAAGGGGTGTTGATTATAGGTCAAAGATCCTGCAGAGGGCATCAGCCACCACAAGCCACTTGACTAAATTCAGAATGCAATCTTCTGAAGCCGAACTCAGTCTGTCTACTGTATGAAAGGCAAACCGATCCTGTAGGATCAATCATAGCTGTTGTGAGGGACGTGTGAGGTGAAGCGAATGCACATCGATTTAGTCTATAGCCATTGATTTGAAACCAAAGGCAATCAAAAAAAAACATTTTAGACGCAACAGCAGGAGGAGGACAGACCCTGACGGATGTGATGGATAAGATAAACTCAGCACAGGAACAAAAGCACATGGGTGAGATGGCTGAAGGGAAGAGACTCAGGAGTGGCCCGTCACCATCTCTTCACCATCTGGTCCCCATCACCTCTGCCATGACTCAAATGATGTCACTCTGAGAGGAGATGGTACCAATTACAAACCAGATTGAAGACATCGTATGAACAGGGAGATATGGGCTCCGACCCAGGTCTCTTTATCAGTCGCTGCTTCAGAGTCAGCAGGTCACGGAGCTGCGAGGCTACCAGAGACAGAGTGTTAATTAAAAAGCCATAACATACATGGGTAAGTTATTGATCCTAGGTTTTAAAAAGATCGCAGAGTAAATCACATTATTATCATCGGGCTTTGTAGATAATAGCCGTCTGGCTGTGAAAATCCACCACATTTCCAACCTCCTCTGTCACCTCCAGAGAATGAGACGAGCAGCGTTGGCTCTCCTCTTATTTCTTTATCAGGACCGGAGACGGCTCAGGCTCTTTCCCAGAATCTGTCAGGGCCCAGCGAGCACAGCGCTTCATCCATCACAGGAGCCAGTTCCACAGGCTTTTCATTTTCCTGAGGAGGCCCACTTCAGAGGCCAGGCCCATTAAGTTTTCACATCCGTGTCCCAGCGCCTGTCATTTGGCTCACATCATCCAAAACACTCTTTCATTGTTGCTGCTTCACTCTCGCGATTCTTGTTGTCCCATTTATCTTTATTTCTCAGTTTCTCCTTCTTTACCTCCTGTCACTCCATCATTTCTCTTGCTTCTAAATGAGGAGTGACCTGGTTTTGAAAATTGTGACGTGATCCCGGGGTCAAAGCTGCAAATGAAATGCACGTTTTAGAGCTCAACCAAGATAAAGGTAGAGGGCATGAGCGGCTTCCCAAAACGATGCAGTTTCCCAAAATGAAACTGCATTCGCTGCATGGAAGCGCCGCCATTCGCAATGTGCCGATTAAGCTCAGAGTTACTCCTTGTAAACACCATGCTGTGATTTTTAATCTCACATCAGCTGCAAACTAAACTAGAGTGATAACAGCTATGTTTTCGTCTGCAGTTAAGCAGTTAATTTCTATCTGTTGAATTGACTGTCTAAACGCTATCAGGTTGCTACGATTACTGTATCTATCCCCCTGCCAAATAGAAGCATGACGTGTTTGTGTGTGTGTGTGTGTGTGTGTGTGTGTGTGTGTGTGTGTCGCTCTGGAGGGCCCAATCACATTCTAACATTGTTGACAGTCAGATTTAGTCTTGGAACAGACCTGATGCCTCAATCGCTTTTTCCCCCTTCATCTTTCCTGACCATTTTAAAGTGGTTCTGGTATCACTGCCAATCATTCCGCAAACATTTTCCTTAATAGGAATCCAATGACTCAAGGCAATTTATCCCTCATTCTGGCGCTGCCTAAAATTATTTTGGGGCCACAAATCTGGCACGATAATATTTGGTCTCAGTGGAGGCGCAGTGGTGTCTCTAAACCATCCATGTTACGGTTCTTTACTGTAACACACTGATGCAGTGCTAACCCTGAAGCACTTCCTGACAGATTGGTCATATACCATGTACTTAGAGAATTTACATTTGGGTATTTAACATTATCCTTTAAATACCACTTGCTGCCCCCATATTTACTATTTAGTAAAGTTTATATAAGCTTACTTTAACATTGGGAATTGTTCAACTGTGCAAAATTGCTAAATTATATTCCTCAGATGCCTGACAGATGCAATTCAGTCCCACACAAAGACACTAAAAATACACTATCACTGATGTGCACCTTGGAAATGTAACATAATGCACAGAGGTCTCTAATAGTGAAGTATACCTTACTTAAGTAGAAAATCTTTTTGGTTCTACTCCTTACATTTTAAAAAATAGCTTTGTTACTCCTGTTTAATTTTGGTTTGTTTTAATTACGACTTGTCATCTTTCCAATGAAAAAAAAATCTATCCAGAAAAGTTGCACCATCCGAATAGAGTTAATTCCACACAACCCTAATGTAATTGTCCAAGGTACTCATAACTGTCCTCAATGTCTGCTATTGTTCCTTCTGGAAGTGATACCCCTAATGTGGAAGTGGGGACTTCTGTGCCTCTGTTCTCTCCCTCCGACTACATTTCTCTAGTCCGAATGACCTATGTCGTTACTGTAGCTCCTGGTGGTGTGGATCAGGGAGTATATGACCCGTTAACTCTCAGCATACAGCTTGTTGTCATCCACGTAGAGCAGATGACTGAGCATTGCTCCATTCTTGAGATGGTATCCATAGCCAGTCTTATTGATTATTTGGCTTGGGGAGTTCAGACGTATGCCGAACAACAGTGGTGACAATGTGGCATATCCTTGGTATATGCCACATTTGATGGACACTTGTGCAGGTGGTTTACCATTGGTCTCAAGGGTCGTTTTCCACAACCTCATCAAGTTTGCAATGAAGGCTCTTAGAGTTCTTCCTCTAGTATCTTTACCAATGCCCTTCTGTGCTTCTTCAACCTTCACCCTTCGAGGGATCCTTCATGATCAGGATCGTTCGCTCCTTGGGTTTGCCATTCTTGGTGATTCCCGTTTCTATGCAGCTGCTAGACACTCATGGAGTTCTGTGACTTTCTTGAGCCAGTATGCGTGACTCATGTCAGGGCCTAGTGCTGTCCAGTTTTTCGTGTCTAAGGCTGTTTTTTTGGATGTCTTGGTCATGTGATGCCTCCTTCTTCCATATACTTCTGTTGTTTGCCTTGGTAGGTCTGCTCAGCTTGCCACTGAGTGGACACTTTTGCTGGTTGACTGTTTATACATCTGGCCTCATTGTCTTTCGCGTTCTGTAGGCGTCTTGGAGCCTTTGTTTGGCAGTTTCGAGTGCTTCAGGTATCTGACTGGGCATCTGGGTCCTACCAGCCTTTTCACTGCACGTCTCTGAGCCTCTGTCAATCCACACTTCTCTCTGAGTTGCCTTGATGTTAGCCTCCAATCTTCTTTTCCATTGTTTCTCCCGTGGTTGCAATTATAGCCAATCATCTCTAGGATCACTGCTGCTGAAGTGTATATCAGCTCATTGGTTTCAGTGATTGTTGTGGATGGGCTGCACTCACAGTTTCTCTGCATGTAACACCACTGTCTAGGGTTACTTGAGTAGCATTCCAACAGAGCCTTGTTCTCATCCATTTCCGCCTTGTTCCAGTAGCCCATTTCTCATCAAGGTGCTCTGAGGGTCTTGCTTGAAGGGCCTTGCCTACACACAAACACACACACACACACACACACACACACACACACACACACATATATATATCACAATGCAACTCAGTGACCTTTGGAACATTACCCATAGCCCAAATAAAAGCTTGCAAAAGCAATTACTGTGGGAAATATAACCAAAACATGATAGGCCTGATTATATCTGGTCCGGTGGTATCAGTGGTTGAAACCCATCTCTCTACTATCAATAAAACCCAGTGTAAGACATATCTATGTTGAATTCCCAGACATGAGTTATCAGAAAATCCACAGGATGCCTTAAAATAATGAAAAAGAGATCCAGGAGATGCAAAAATCATTATCTCCAAATCATAAATTCTCACTTCAGTTGAAAACATGTGCCTGCTGCTGTGAGATATACTCCCCTCCAGCTCTTCATTATGAAATATCCCACATATTAAATCCAATGTAGTGTTTCTGTAATAGGTGTTTGCGATTGTAACCGCAGCTCAAACCATTAGACATGAGCAGACACGGCCTGGGCTGAGTGTTGCCGTCTCATTTGCATGTTTTCATTGTATTTGTGCCAGGCAGACATTTGTGGCAATCCACATCAGACTGCCAATAACGCAGCATTTAAAGTAAATATGCTAAACATTCCTGTGTGTTGTGATTGTGGTACAGTGTGTTGTCACACGTTAGTGGTGCAAAGATTTTAAGCACGAGCTGTCCCCTATATGTCAAAGTTTTTTCTTTGGGGTCCAGAGAGGGAGTATTGATTAGGGGTCAGTGGTCTGCAGACGGTTTATTTACTCTCCTGCGCTGTTCGTAATTTGAAGGGAGGAACTGACAAACTCCCCTGAACGGCCTCTTTGTGGGTTTTGACCTTTCTTACGCCTCTCTAATACTCACTGATTCACCCAGGAGGGAAACGGGTTTTGTGAAGCGCTCTGCCCATTTCCTCTGTCCGTCATTTGTCAGCTCTCTCAAAAACACAAAAAAAAAAAAACCTTCTTGGACATTGTTCTATTTATCCATTAGCGTGTTTGGGTTATGTCACAAAGCACAGAGGATTTTATCTTTCAGTCTTTTTGAATATGTGAAACATTTGAGTAAAAAACTCCATTTCTATTTAATCTCCACATTTTGAGTCATTCACTGTTGTACTCCTTCCCCGTCTCTCCCGGCTCTTTAAGGTGTTTACATAACGAGCATACTGAATTTGTTACCGTGCCCAAGTCTTATTTCCACTTCACTCTGGGTAAATAAAAGGATAGACCCTATATTAAAACATATTTTTAAAATTATATGATAATTAAACCAATTAGAAGTTGTTTATGGGCCCGTGCTTGGGTTATGGCCACTTTGGGCATGCCATTGAACAATGTGGATCTTGTTTGGCTGACGTTTGAAGCGGTTTGGCTGTTTGGAGGGTCCTGTTAACTGAGACTTTTAAATAGCTGCTTTTTGAAGCTCTGTCATTGGCTCTGCACTCAACTCAATCTGTATGGCTCCTGGAAACCCAAGGGAAACATTATCAAATTTAACACAAAAACACACATTCTGTTTTATATTTTGTCAACCATAACCTCCCCCCGCCCCAATGAAAAGACGTTGGTTTCTGCTGTAACTCCCGACAACCGTCCTTGATTTTCAGAGTAGTGATAACAACATGGCTGTGTTTTCTTATTCTCTTTGCAAAGATATTGATGCAATTCATTTAGAAGTGACTTTGAATCATTTCAATCAGTCCCTCACTGTACTTTTTGAAATCTGACAATTTCCAAAACATAGATTTATTTTTTTTTTCACCTTAATGTTTTGCGTCAAGTGGAGTTTCATGTTGCAGACTGGAGCAGAGACAGCAGACACTCCATGCATCAGACCTGCTCTTCTACATTCTGGACGAGGCTTTCACAAACCACTGGTAAAAATGTTTCTCTCAAGTTAATGGTCCTTTCCTCACACTTGAGACCAAACAGAACAAACAAAAAGCACTTATGTCAAACAGCATCCTTCATTACATAGGAAAGAGAATGTTTTATTAACTCTAAATAAGCCCCACACCTATCGTAAACACCTATATTACTGTAATGCTATCATTAAATGCGCGAGAAGAAGCCTTTCAGCCTGATAAACAGCAAACTGCTCTCCATTTGCCTCTGACTAAAACGACTTAATGGCCAGATTCAATCAGTGAAATTAAGTTGTTGTTTCAGTCCCAATGTATAAGCAGGCGTGTGTGAGCCAGTTGGAGCTGATGTTCCAGTAACTCAGGTAACATCTAAATATTTACAGCTATTGTAGTCATCATGATGTGTTTGATGGAGTTTGATGCATGCTATTTGTTTTATCAACACATAGCATGCATGTTCGTAAATCTCTCCACTCTATCTAATATTGTTGGGTGTTGACACGTCATTGAGCATCACGTTGCGCTAAGGCCTTGTTTACTTTTGAATATCAAACGACCCGGTGCGTGCCCATGGAAAAAAAAAAACCCCACATGCTTTCATGTGTGGTAGGACTCGCAAGCTTGCACTCATACCTCTGGTTAACCATTATCTTATATCAGGTTTAGCATGCTAGGCCGCAACCCAGATCAGGCCTGAAATAGGCCGTTGATGTGAGGGGGGGGTGGCAGCTTAGGTCGGCTCCAGCGGATCGGTGCTAGTTGCAGCAGCGCCACTCATACTGCTCTGGGCCAGCGCGAGGTATTTTTAACTGTCAGCACTAAATGCCTCATTCAGCCCTGGCACACCCCCCCACCCACCTCGTAACCTCAGCCAGAATACCTTCACTTCTGTGTACACAGCACCACAAGCAGGCTTGCCAGCTGTTTACACACGCACACACACACTCAGGCACACACTCTTACATATACTTAAAAATCACAAACATGTAGCAGGGTTTCTCTGCGACACACACAGACAATCGCTCAGGCACAGGACGCGAGTGTGTAAAGTCAGCCTCCGTGAAAATATATTCATATTTGCAAATACATACACCAATAACACAAACACACATGCACACTCATCCAGTACAGACACACACACACACACACACTGTTATCGTGTGATTTGGCCTGGAGCTGTCTCATCTGTTGGCACGAGTGAAAGCAACGGAATGTGTAAGAAACAGTGCCCACACATCGAGCAGCCGCCCTGCGCTCGACTTGGCACCACACACAGTTGCGAAGCGTAGTGAGTGAACATCAGGAGAGGAATGCAGACAAATAACACATCTTTATTAAACAATACCGCCGTAATTAAACATGCACTTTCCCACCTTGTTTGTGTGTGTGTGTGTGTGTATGTGTGTGTGTGTGTCGCTCTCTCAGTGGATGGTTGAGGCGATGGGTGGCACTGTGTGACGGAGACGATAGTTATCTTTGCAGAATCAGCCTCAGGGCAATCAATCATTTTGCTGAGACAGCTTTATGACCTCCAATGAATATCTCCCACGCCAACACCGACGTTTGGCTGTTCAGTCGCAGGCAGCAGAAGAAGGTTTTGTCCACGCGCTGAATAAACGTGTTTGGCGCATATCTGAAGTTCATTTATTGCTAAAACGTTCTTCCCGGGTGTCGGGGAGCTTCTGAAGGCGTCTGGTCGTAATCGGCCATTGTTTTTCCACACCTTACTGTCAGAGATGTTTTGACATTGCATCACTCCGAGCACACTGCCGTTGGATGGGCTTCAGCGACATCTCTGTTAGTGTCTGTGCAGTGCTAATGAATGAATGAGGCCAGCTATGGCAGAGCTGCTGTATTTTTAGGGCTGTGCGCTTGTGGTCTATGTGGCCTGTCCCATCCTAGAGGAGCCATTGGTGGATATTTTTGGCCACAGGCTGTGGAGTCCAGGCCCACACAGAATCGCTGACAGACACAGGGAAGGGGGGAAAAGAAGGATGTTTTCCTATTGGGAGGAAACCAGGCCTGATTATGGAGGGCAGAGAGAAACCAGGAGAAAAGGCAGATGACTGTCTGTGTGTGTGTGACAGACATGAAGGGAGTGTTTTGTTTTGTTTTCTGCATTCCTCTCCATTAAAGTCCACATTTTTAACAAGCTTTTAATTCCACATCATTTGCAGCTAATGAATGAAAATCACCCGTTGTTGTGTTGTCCTGATCGTTTTCACACTGAAGTGATAATTTTGGCAAATGGACCATGCAAAAAGATGCAACTGTACACCACTGCATTTCTCATGCAAATGAAAACAAAACAATCATAATTACTGTAATTGCTTCCCAGTTTTGTATTATTTTTTCCCTCCACAGTTGGTTTAGTCTGTATTAATGATATTAAAGATAACCATAGTCTTATTTATACAGCTCTCCAGATGCTATTTCAGTTGGCTCACTGATTGGAGCGATTTGCATGCTCCATGTAATGTGGATACAGCTCTCAGGCTATGATTCCCCGTATTAATATTTAATTGCCATCAAAGTGTGTTTTCAAAGTATAGGGTGACGCTCTGGTCTCTCGGCCCAGTCACGATAGAGCTGATTCCGGAGCAGGGTGAAGAGCGTAGTGTGGTTCCAAAGAGACGAGTTTTCGGTCATCTTATCCCTCCCTCCTCGTGCACTGGCACCTGTAGCGACTCTCCAGCAACAGTAAATCACGTGACCATTTCCTCGCGAAGAAATCCTAATCCTCACTCCAGATCCATCCGGGCGCAAGCAGCTGCCTCGGCCCAAGACATATTGAAACCCGAGGCGACGACATTAAGAATTAAAAACGCTAGAAAGTGGTCCCTGTGCGCACCTTGTTTTGTCATCAGTGTTCCATTAGTGTCACTTTATTCCACGCCTCCCCTCCTTCTCCCTCTGTGTGTTTGAGTCAATATCGGGAAAGCCGGCCCGTTTCTGCCCAAATGGTTACAATATACCTTCTTCACGCCTAAAGAGCTGACAAAGGTTATTAGGCTGACCTAACATGAGTATGGGCATGGGACTGGGTCAGAGAGATAAACCAGAGCCGCATCAGATATGTAATCTTAAGCCCTGGGAATTTGCATGGACATATCCTGGTAAGAGGAAGTGGGAGGATGTATTAATTATTAAAAACTGTAAATTAATGTCGTCTTCTAAAACCTAGATTAAACACAACACAACCGGCCGTCTGTCTGTCTCTGTAGTTAATTCCTGCACCGTTCGGCTTTAATGTGTTAGTTTCAGAGCGGGATGCCTGACTTCCTGGACAGTGGCCTGGGTGTTTAGAGGGCTGTCCTGCCGCAGGAAGTCTCATGGATATAATACCTATGTGCGGCTCCAGCCAGCGGCCAGTGTGGTGATGCTGATACAAAAGCAGACCTGATGCACAGCTGTTGTTTATGATGTGGCTAGCCCAGGTGGACGGCGCACGGCCACAAGCCAACCTGACCCCAAATCCACAGATCTATAGTCCTGACCAAAGCTGTTTTTAAGTCTTTTAGGGGGCGGAGGCCAAGTGTCAAGTTAAGTCTCAACTTCTTTTCAAGCAAGTCCTGGTAGTGTCATAAGAAAATGCAAGCCTCAGCACAGTAACTGCGTCTGTCATAGCGGCCGTGTTATTAGGATGGGCCAGGTTTGGTGGATTTCAATATGTCTTCACAAAAAAAAAATAAAAAAATAGACAAAAGCTGTGATATTTACTCAGACAAAGTGAAGAGTCCTGATTCTGATGAGAAATTGACTGACTGACTTCAAAGCGAGACGTCACACGCCCTGACGTCAAGTTGAAGTCAAACATGACTGTAGTGTGTGTGTTATGTTTCTGTGTATTAAAGAGACATCACAATGAGTTTTCCAGAAACCTTTCCGTGACCACAACAGGCCCACCCTTGACCTTCAACCATAATGTTTTACCAGAACCTAATCTTCAAACGCCTACATCACAATTTTACTAATCAGACTTAATGATTTAAATGGTGACTGAACTGCAAATTGTGACTGTTTTACATTTACATCTTAACAGTATTAAAAAATCCAAATACATCAAATTTTAATTATTCCTGTACACTTACGAATTATTTAGTTTATGTGTGAAATTATACGCTGTAATACACTTAAATGGAAAATGTTACACATTTTAGGAGAAACTGTTGATGAGAACGCTCTGTGATAAAACTGAAATGAGTCACAGACAAAGGCTAAATTAGAGGCATGTTAATCTGTGAAAAACATTTTCCATTTTCTGTTCTGAATAAGCTGCTGTCGAACCGCAGCGGGGAAAAGCTTGGTCATTCTCACTCTTAAAAGCAAAGTCATAGTCCAAGTCAGACCATTTGTCTCAGATAAGTACTCGCAGTTATTTGTGAAGTTATCTTCATATACTTTTTAAACCAGTGTTTGAGATAAACATTTTGTCTAGATTTTTTTTTTATTTTACGCCTAATTAAGCCTCATGTCCACATTTTTACACAGTATTCAACACAACATCTTTGCTGTCAAAATTTGTATATTATATATTGTATAATATTCTTACATTACGGTGTATTTTACAGATGATATTCATGCTTAAATAAAAAAACTTTTGGGTGTTGATTGTCAGTTTGGGAAAGGCAACATAATTAAGGCACATTTCCTTATACTCTTACTAAAACCTACTATTTCTTTTGTACATATATTTAAAAAAAAATTTAAATATCACTTTAATTCCGGGAAATGACATTAGATGCAAATTGACCTCTTTCTATTGACTAAACTGAACTCACATACTTGATACATGCTGTCTATGGCCATTTAAAGCCAATGTCCCTTCTCAACATTCCATCCACTGTGGATATGTTTCTACTTACAGATACATGAGATGTGAACGCCCACCAGCGCCGTCCTAAAACGCTATAAAAGCCTGAGGTAGTAGCTGCATGTACAACACCTGCACCGGGTTGTGCTGATATACATTTGCACACACAAACATAAATGCGGTAACAGAACTCTCCGCTCCCTGGACTTCGAGTCATTTTGCTACATCAATAAATACAGCAAAATAACATTAGCAATAACTCCAACTATATGACCAGGCACTAATATGATAGAATTAGTATCAGTGTTTTAAGGTTTGGCCATTTAGGTGAAATTCTAAGCCAGTCGGGGAGTAATTTGGACGCAGGGAAAATTGATTTTGACCATCAGCACTTTCTCATTTTCAAACAGCGCCTGCGGCTAAATGGGTTAGCCTGTTAAGCACATTACACAGGTAGCTTCTCCTTTCCTCCCCAATGATTATGTGTCCGCCTTGAGCAATTGATATTTCTTGCAAATAAGAAAATTATCATATTCCATGACTGGAAAGAGAAATTAAGGGCCTGCTGTTATAGAGTGGAGTCTCAAGACAGAGAGTGGGGAGGCTGAGGTGCATTTTTCTTTCCCCCCTTCTTTTTTTTCCTCTTGTTTTTAAGGGTGGAGTGTATGTATCAGATGTCCTCGGCTATATTGGAATTGGGCGCTGTCAGGCCTCATCAATAAAAATATACGGTGATAGACTGTAAGTGGTGAATGGGGGGACAGGGAGGGATGCTTAGAAAGAGAAGGACAGTCTTTATACTGAGGCGGAAAAGGCTGGAAACGGAGTGGGGTGTGTCCTGAAAAAGCTGTAATTTTACCACCAAACTGTGAATTGGTCCCATAAATCATAACTGACAACAGATTTATTTTGATACGATGACTTACAGATTTTTTAAAAAAAATATATATCTTCTGTCTTCATATATATATATGTAAATATAAATTATAGTATTAAATTAATAAAATGCTAAAGCTGTTCTTTGCAGTTTTGCCTCTTAACTAATCTTGACCTAACAAGGCCAGTGTTGAGTAACAGTAAAGATCAGTGGACAGGAACACATTCAGCAGCGGCACCAAAGAGGCCATGAGGCAGCGGTTGCTACCAATGAGGTGTGTGCTGCGATGTGTGTTATTGAGCCTGCTGCGTATCCAGTCTGCGGGGCCTTCCCCTGCTTCCCTCCTGCCCTTGTGGCCTGAAAGGCTGTCTGCAGACTGGAGCTGGAGCCCCTGGCGGTCTAAGTAGAACCACATGGGGGAACCTGATAGTGGCACTTGGCCAGAGGGGAAGTTAACCTGGGCAGTGCGGCAGGCAGCTCCACGCTTGGAGAGATGGATGGTCAGTGACCCTTAGCATACACAGAACCCCATATTGCAGTGTCATCACGTCATACACGTGCACAGTGCGCACATAGTACATGCGTGTATGTGTCGAGGCATGCCTGCACAGACGCACACTTTCTCTCCCTTACCCTCATCTCATCCATCCTACACCCTCTCAGGGGTTTCTGCGGCTGCGGTGCCCTCACGAGTGGCCCACTGATAAGAAGGATTTACCGTAGGGCCAGTCGGCATGCGAACAACACCAAACACACTAATGGGAAGGAGACAAAGCCACAGGCCACAGACATCCAGTAAACAGCAGACCACAGTCCACAAGATGTATGCTCTTTCCTCCATTTGACCATGCAGGTACACCGAGGCACCAGCCAGTGTTGTGACTTCCTCAAGTCTTCTTCGTGTTACCAGGCGACCGTGTGGCTTTGAGTAACCAGAGTAACCGTATGCTTTGATATGGATGGGGAAGAGCCTGCTACTGTGGAATAACAGCGTCATTAGGCTGGTCAGTCTCCTACACCTCAGTTCTGTGAAGGACATCTAATTTGGGGAGTCTGATAATAGGAATAATCTGTCTCTTTTTCTGTCTCTCTCCATATAATGTGCTTTGCCGCCATGTGCTTCCAGTTAAGTTGGCGCTCAGCCCTGAGCAGAGGTTAAGTGAAACTACCTGCTCCTCTGTGTCTGGCGATTATTTGCTTTGTCCGCGGCACTGCCAGATCATAAAACACTTGCATCTACTTTCCTTTCGCTCTCAAAGTCCCTGAGGTTCATTAATAGTTACGCCTGGACGTGTGGCTGTACAAGGCCGCCTTTTTAATGTCACGCTGTGACAGCCCACTGAGGGTTTCACTCTTCTCAGTCACTAACAACACGAACCGCAGGCCAATATTTCAACAGCAAACTATTACCAACTTCAAGCAGATTTCTCCCCTTACATTTACACAATATTGATGAACACCAGTCTGGAAGTGATACAGTAAATAATGAAAAATGAGGTTTCTCAAGGCAAATGGGATGAAACATGAAAGCGGACTGGGGTGCTGGCTCTGGTTTCCTGTCTGAATGGCTGTTAATTAATGGAGCAGACGAAGGCCATAATTCTTCGTTGGCCCGGGACCGCTAGTGCCAGGCAGGTCAATGATCACAATCATCCACATGTTTCTGACTTCATGCTTACATTGGTTTAGAACTGTGTGTGCTTATTTCAAGTATTCGTGCCTTATAAGAAATCCTAAGCCACCCACTCTCTTTTTGTTTTATTCCATGCACGCTTACAGAATCAGGGATGGGGGGGGGGGGATGCAAAGCAGCATAGATCTTAGGAAGATCAAGACATTTTTTACCCTCTATCAGTTTGGAAAGCCCGGTCTGGTCTAAATGATTTCCAAAACCGCCTGCGCTTGGTCTCTGTCTCCTTCTTTTCTTCATTTGCAGGATCCAAAGATCAAAAGGCTAGGCAGCTCTTCTTAGATGAGCTCTAATCACTTGAACTCCAGTGCAGTCATTAAATACAGTAGTATGGATGTCTCTGCCCCGGTGCCAGCTGAAAACGGCCCCGTGCTGAATTTCTGTGCTCTTTAGCAGACGCCACTCATGGGGAAACGTTGGCGCCTCCCATAGACTGTGATTAAAGTAAATGAATGAAATAAGATACAAAGAAATTGAAATGATTAGTTTTTATAGTAACCATGATGACTGGCAAGGCCCTGCCGCCTTACAACAGAAACGACCGAACCAATAAAGAAGTTGCATTCAACTGTAAAGGAGGCGGTGGGCAAGCGGGCAGGGCGGGTGGAGGAACGACATAGCACAGTAAGACAAAAATTACATTGATTATGTATTCCAACCCATGGGTTTCTCTAGGAGTAACGTTTGGCTTTCAAACATGCTTGAATTTCAGAGGTATAGTCAGAAATCCCCTAAACAATGTCTGGTTTCCATCATTGACAGAGACTGACATTTCTGTCATGCAAGAATGTAATTGCCAGCAAAACACACTTCAGCATACATTTCACCCATGTGCCTTTTCTTGGAATGTGCCTATTTTGATGCTTGAATTGCATATATGTATATTTGAGACCTGATTTGTTCTGTAGTTTCCCCTCGGACCTCAGCTGTAAAAAAAAAAAAAGGAAAAAAAGTTCCAAGTTATATTTGCATTGGACTAATAGAAGATTGTTATATTAGTAAAATGTAAAAAGCTGGAGTAAAATTTTCTCTCACCATAATAAGTACCCAGTCGTTGGCCTGACAGTTTCCCATAATTTAATGCACAGCTCTTTTTATAAACTGAGCTCATGCATATTTTATCGGTGCTGTTTTTCTTCTTGTTTTGCCCAGTCAGCTTCATTCTTGGTGGTTATATTGTCTTTTTTTGTCTTTTTTTTCATACTTATTTTGTATTTTTACTCTCTCTTCCCCTTTACACCTCATCCTCTTACTGTGTCCTTAGGCGTGGGTGTAAAAGGCACCGCATTCCCAACGGGGACAGTTAAGTCCTTCACAACGGGAAGCAATCAGAACCAAACCTCCAAATGATGAGTGTTGTCTTCCTCCTTCCCCATCTGGCTGGAGCCTGTGAGTGGTGGTTGGTTTGTCCCATCCACGCCACCACTTCTTGGGCTGGGGTTCCCCACTGAGAACCCACACGCTGAAGCTGGAAGGTCTGGGATAATAAGACACTATGGAGACAACAAAGGCATCTGCCTCTGCTCACAGTCACACTGCAAATCCTCTATCCATGTGAAAATCCCAACCTCCAAAACAGTACACAGAATCAGTGTTTGGATAGTGACGCTGTTGACTGGCAAATTATAGACATTGATCATGAGGGGAAAAGTGGTATATTTCATAAAATGTGCCTGTTGTTGTTCAAAACATTGCTCAAAATACCCAAGTGCAACAACCGCTCTTTCAGTTCCTTTATCTCAATGATCAACTTTCCATTGCGTACTGTGTCGTTTTGCACAATATTAATGAAGTTAATGAAACGCAACATTTAACTTTTAATAAGCTGCGCATTCATAGCCTTGTCAGAGACAGTCAGATTGTACAGATCCCTGCCAAAGCCAATCCACAATATTATTAGAGTACAAACAAACTTCAAAGTATGACCTATTTTTTCCTGTTGTTTGCCAGTTGGCATCATTGAGTAGTTTGATGTATGATAATAGAAGTCTTACTTCTAATTCGTTGCCTATAGTGCATGCCAGTAGTTATCCATTTATTTGTTTAAAGGCCATACTGTGTAAGTCTTCCAATGAACAAATGAACCTGCAGAGTCTAATTACCCATGTTATATACCAGGGGTTCCCAAACTTTTCCATGC